>JARFJB010000948.1:610000-792500 GCA_036346205.1 Vesta saturnalis
AGTAACTGTACATTATTTTTTCTACAGAATAAAATAGTCCCCAGTGATCTATGGCAGGAATGGTTGTCTAGAATCAATTACACCGGATGCTCAGCATCAGCTCTCACATGGGCTTGGAAATGTTTCAACCAGTCTAAAAACAAAGTGGGGTTCATTATCTGGAATCTGAGATCATTCCTGTAGATTGGGGCGGGGCTCCATCCATAAGTTCTTTCTTAATTCGCTTACGAGGGAATATCAAAACTGGGGGGACAGAATTTACTCCACACTCATGGCACATACAATAGTCATTGCTTCTCCGCGCTCAGCAGATGATATCGTTGCCACCATCTTTTTCCCTTTAGTACTGGCCACCTTAGGTACCTTGTTTGGAACAATAGATATCCCACTTTCGTCCATATTGTATAAAGAACCCGCAGGAAACATATTTTTAAATAGACTGGTCAGATTTAAAAAAAAAAACGTCGATCTGAGTTTACCATGGTTGATGAACTAGTTGAATTTGGTGTTCTTAAGGAGAGATTATGTTTTTTTTATAAAGTTGTATGCCCAGTCCCTACCAACTAAGTTTATAATCGGATTAAATGGATGTTTAACATTATTGAACATGGCGAACTCGTACCCAATGCTTCTTAAAGTTTTAAATGTTAGGCCATAAAACCTATTTACAGTGCTGAACCAGCATCAGTTCCAGACTTCAACCTTTGTCGCAAAGTAGACTCATGAATGTTCAAATTAGTAGCAACTGTCCAAATTGAGGAACCATCAGCTATCTGAGCTCGGGCCGTTTGCAGCATTTCCTCTGTGCACAATTTTCTCGCAGACTTTCTTTTATAGTTCCTGCAAAAGAGAAAATTTGAATCAAACCAACCATTAAATACTAGGGGGCAAAAATCTTGAAACGTGTGGGGCACGCAGGTACTATTCCCCATACGAAAATGTGACTTTTGCCCAAAGCGTGAACTAAAGTTTAAATTTACCGCCACTTCTACTGTCAAAGGGTCCATGCGATTTTCATGTGTTTATTCTATCCTCATATATTGTAAAAATTACATGCAAATATAAAAAAATAATAAATACCTCATTACAATTGCAATCACAGAAATTTCTATAAAAACACTGGCAGGCATCAATACTGTTGTCGAAGGTTACGGTATGACAGGGTTGCCAGATTGTGTATCCAGCTGCAAAAACGGCTTTTGAGAATTTTGCCCTACCCTACTCTAGAGGCATGGGGAAGACACTATGAAATAAAATTTGCCAAACGAGGTGAGAATACACAAGAGAGAATAACAGAACGAAACGCTACAGAAGTAGAAATTGTGTATGATTTTTTTTTAATTTCAAATTAATTACAAAACGAACGTTTGGGGTTATACCGCTTATCTGAGCGCCATTACCCCCTTAGTGACGTACTTTTTACTGTTGTAGATATACCAAGAAATCGTCAAAGGACCACCGCTAAAGCGGCTTGGACCGAAGAAGACCTTCAATCTGCTAAAACTGCGATTGAAGGAGGTTTGTCCAAAAGAAAAGCCGCAAAAGAATATAACATACCATTTACTACTTTGAGAGATCGACTAAAAAATGAAAACATGAGCAACCCAAGACTATGGTCGCAAGCCCGTTCTCACCCAACAGCAAGAAACTGAAATTGCTGAACAAGTTAAGTTGCTGGGTTCGCTATACTATGGAATCAATGTCGCAGATTTGCGTAAACTTGTTTATAAATATGCTGAGCTCAACAATATCAAAAACAATTTTGACCAAAGCAGCTGGATTGGATTGGGTACACGGAATCCTTCAGTTTCTATACGCAAAGCTGAAGCGACAAGCATACATAGAATTTCTGCTTTCAACAAAGAAGAAATAACACATTTCTATGATAAACTTGGCGACTTGATGAAAAAACATAAGTTTATTCCCAACAACATTTACAATGCGGACGAAACTGGTATCACCACGGTGACAGACCCAGGAAAAGTGCTCGCCGAAAAAGGACAAAGCAGAGTCGGATCTGTTACAAGCGGCGAACGAGGAAGCAATATAACAGTTATGTGTGCAATGACTGCAGCCGGAAAGTTTATATCGCCCATGATTATTTTTGCCAGACAGAGAATGACGCCTTTATTAGAAAAGATGGACCAGCTGGTGTATTATACACCAACTCTAAAAATGGCTGGATAAACGAAGACTTATTTGTCACTTGGCTCAAACATTTCGCAGCATTTGCTAAGCCTACCAAAGAATCACCTGTGTTGTTAATTTTGGACAATCACAGCAGTCACATTTCCCTTCAAGCTTTTAATTTTTCCAAAAACCACATCACAATGCTTTCCATCCCACCACACAGTTCTCACAGAACACAGCCGCTGGATGTATCTTTTTATGGACCGCTGAAAGCTGCTTATAGGCATGAATGCAACAGGCACATGAAGACATATTTAATGTCTAAAATAACTCCATACAATGTTGCAGGTCTTTTCAATAAAGCATACGTACAAGTTGCGAATATAAGTAAAGCAGAATCAGGATTTCGAGCCACGGGAATTTACCCATTAAACTCAAATGTTTTCAATGATCAAGATTTTCTGGCAGCGTCGCTGATGGCACAAGAATCGGAACAAATCGCTGAAAACCAAGACCCAAATGTCCAGAATTCTGAAGATGCGCAGTCTGATGATATAGCTATAATTTCAGGACATACATCTCCATTGGCAGGTCCATCAAATAAGGATCAATGCTGTGAATCTGTTTTGGCAGTTGTTTGTAACCAAGAACTTGTTGATGAGCAGAGAAGTCCGGTATCCTTTGCAACAAGCTACCATATTAACTGCAACTCCTATGAAAATTATTTTAGAGGATAAAGAAAAGAAAAAAATAGCGAAACTCAATAAGACTCGAAAAGATGATAAATCAAGACCAAAAAAAGTTGTAAAAGAAAAGAAGAACAAACATATGAAACAAAACTCTTACAAAAGAAAAATTTTTCAAGAAAGTTCATCAGAGAGTGAAGATGAAGAGCACCTTTGTGACGATGACAGTGATGACGAAATGAATGTGGATGATGAAAATTATAACAAATGTATTATTTGCGAAGAATTTGGAAAAAATGACGAGTTGTGGTATCGCTGCACCATCTGCGGACTGTGGGCTCATCCTATATGTTCAGGGTGGGATTCACCAAACGGATTCATCTGTGATTTATGTGCTCAAAAATGTCTTACCTCTAATAATAATTATACTTGTTATATTCCAAAAAACATGTTTGAGCGTCATTACCCAGTACCCGGAGCGGCATTACCCAAAGTCAGGGGCAATACCGCTCAAACATGTTTTTTTTATCATGTTTTTCTACTACTAGTAGGTTAAAGATATCTGCTTTTGTTGCTACATTGTTGATTACTTGATAATTAGAGACTTTGTTACTTTTCTTAATTTTGATTTATAATAAATAATTAAAAAAATACACCATGTTTTCCTTAAGTGAACGCCATTCCCTCTCCCTACCCTAATAAGGAAATTAATAGAAGATAAAATTGAAACCAAATCTAAACCGTTTATAACATTTATTGATATTAAAGCGGCTTGATTCAATCCAAAGGGAAAAAATATGGGAACGCTTACTACGACTAGAAACTCCTATCAAACCACAGGAAGCCATAAAAAGTATTTACAAAAATGACACAGGAATAGTCCAGATAGACCGGAATGAGGTCAGATATATTTAACATTGAAGAATAGGATATAAAAACCTACAACCCATAAATTTAGAAAGCGTGTTGTATGCGGACGACATTGCCAACACAAAAAGGAAACAATTGATAAATGTATGGACAGCAGAAATAGAGCAGGGATGGAATGAAATGAATGAAAACAAAAGTAATGAAAATCTCAAGAAGAAATGAAGATCACAATTATGACGTTAGGTACAAAGGAAAGAAATCAGAGGCAGTAAACCTTTTTGAATATTTAGGACCAACAATAAGCAGTGATGGTAAAATAGATTTAGAAATATCAAATAAAATAAAAAAGCGAAAAACATTTACTATATGATTAACAAAACAATACTAAGCAAGAAGGAAATAGAAACACAAGTAAAACAACAAATATATAATATGGTGGTAACACCAACGTTAATGTACACTATAGAAGTATTGCCCACGCTACCTAAACACAAAAACAGAATAACAGCTATTGAAACGAAATATTTAAGAAAAATGAAAGGAATAACAAAATTGGATGGTCAGGAACAAAAAGGTATAAAACAAGAAAAGATTAAAAAAAAACAATTAACATGGTATGCACAGAATGGATACCAATAGAAAAATGAAACAATAGCTACAATCTAGAACTCCGAGAAGACCAAAGAAAATAATGGGAAAAGTGGTAGAAGAAACAGCAAAAAATTTGGGAACAAACCTAAAGAAAATAGCAGTTGACCGAGTAAAATGGAAGAGGTGGATAAGAAACCACTCCCTGACGTTTCGAAAGGCAAAAGGGAATAGAGAAAGAAGTAGGTTGGAAAGGCGTGTGTTGTTCCACACTAGATATTTTTGTATTTGTGTGAGCTGCTGAGATCTAGACACAAACGGAAATGTCAGGTATCTCTATGTGCTGCAACTACTAATGGTTATTAGTGCTATCCAACACTAGAATTTTGCCTTACTAAAGGAATTCCACGTTTAGTAAGGAATCTTTGTTTCAATCATATTGAGACAGGACCTACAGTTACTTCCTATCTGAGAAAAAGGAGTGCTTTGGTTTTTTCTGTTTTACAAAAACAGCTACCTCGGCCAGGTTTAAACCAGAACCGCTCAGGTGAAAGGTAAGCACTTTAACCATTCCACCACCGACGCAGTTTCTTATAGTTTTATTTAATTTGATATAAGATTTGGAGCCTTACAGCTCACAAATAATTAATACTAAAATCGGTAATTATCTGATAAGAAGTAATGATATCAAAACTGATTAACTACACAACACATGAGAAATACATGTCGGAGATCACACGAAAAACACAGTTTAGTCACTCATGCAAGTGCGATAGTTTAATTGCTTGTTAAACTTTACATATCTCTGTTAATAAATAAAATCATATAATAAAAAAGTAATAGTAGAAAACTTTTATTATATAATACATAAAATGGACGGATAATACCTTAAAACTAATATATAAAAATTTGTGCACATCTGATCGTTAAATTTAAAGCCTATAAAAAAATAATACTAATCAACAGCTATTGTAGATACAGTACAATCTCTCGTCATAGTACCATCAGTATCTGTAAAAAACGATATAGAACGTGAAGGACCTGGCATACTACTCGTCAATTCACTGGCATTGTCGAGACCGTACTGTGCGGTGTCGTCGGTCGAGATCCCGCCAGGGAATGGGTTGTCGATGCATTGAGGGACTGCATTGTTCCAATCTAAAAACAATAAATTAAATGTAATTGCTTCCAAATGAAGTTCACAATTAATATAGTCTTACCAACTTGCTGATAGCGTGCAAAAATTTACAGAAATTACTTATATAAGCACTGTGTACATTACACAACACACCTCCGTGTTATAATGAAAATTGTTTTTTATATTTTTGCTCATTTATACACTTTGAGGTGAGGTGTGTGTTGTTTAATATGTAAAATTACTTACCCTTAAGTGTGCCAAATCCTCCAAACGAGTTAGATCGCTTAGTTCTATATATAGAGAATATACAACAACCCAACCATAAATGCTTACTACTATACAAATTGTCCAAATAACAACCATTAAACTGTTGTAAGCAAAAATTCTATCATTAACTATCGTAAAAAACAAATATGCTAAAAACCGAAATATGGTAAAAATACCAAATGACACAATCCATGGAAGCATCTTCTTTTCATACTCCTATAAAAGCACAATGAGCGACAACATTCACAAATTATTGCTTTACCTTTCTCAATGCAACAATAAGCATAATGCTAGTAACAAACACAACTAGCCCACCCAAAATAGAAAATATAGCAAACATCACTAAAGCATTTCGTACTAAAATTAAAACTATTAAATAATGTAGATGTTAACGTAAAGCTTAGTACCATGTTTACTGCCAACGTATACAAACTCATATGAAATTAAATAAAACCCGTAATGTGTTGAACCTGGTGCTGCCATTGAATAACAGTAAACGTCAAAAACGCCTGTAACTATTGTGAATATTGATAAAATCTGTAAAAACAGTATCAACAACAAGTCACTTCAATACGTAACATCTTACCAATGAAAAAAAACCTGCCATTAATGATACTCGTTGTACGTCTAAAAAAATCACATCTTGTATTAGTGGTTTCTTATACCAAGGCACTTTTAACGATTTTAAACTGCGACTTCTAGTACTTCGTAACTGTGCACTGCTTCGAGTAGTTACATGGGAATAAACTGATGGTGTTCCTGTGCTAGGTGACTTTTTCTCGTAATGCATCATCTAAAAAAGGTGTAATTATTATCCAAAAATAATATTAATTAAAAAAATTACTTTTAAACTTTGTAAATAAACATGAGACCCATAAACAGGTGTGGTTGATGAGTATAGTATTTACACAATGCTACCAACATTACCTATTTAAATTTAAGGTTAGATAAATATTTTTTTTTAAAAATGGATGCAAAGAAAATAGAATCGGGTGTAGAATTATTCACACGTTTGACGCAACGTCCTTCTGTAGAAAATTTATATCCAGAATTAATAGAAAAAGGACCATTTGCAAATGAATACATTGAAATTACAGGTGGTTCAGGACTAGGCAAGACAACTTTGTTACTAGATTTTATTAAACGTTGTCTTTTGCCTGTAGAACACTCAGGCAGGGATTGCGGTGCAATTTTAATTAATACAGATCATCATTTTGATATGTTTCGTTTTATTAGCATGATTGATGCTGATTCATCAATAATTAAATCATGTTTAAACAAATTTATTATTTTGAATTGTTACGATAGTGATCAATTGCAAATAACGTTTTATAATTTAGAGAGAATTTTATTAGAACATCCAAACATTGGGTTTGTTGCAATTGATAGTATTTCATCACATTACTGGCAGTATCGGAGTAGTAATGGGTTAATTAGTATTCATGCATATCATTGTAAAATTTTAAGTTTATTAAAGGAGAATGTGAAAAATTGCAATGTGGTTGTTGCATACACTCAACAGGAACATGCTAAGCAAGTAAAAATGCAGGAAATTGTTCATCGTATTGCATTAAATGAAATTGGTAGTAAATTTTTTGCTGTTGTTACTAAAAATGGCACTCAGTGTGTTGTTCCATATGTAATAAATCAACGTATAAGCTTTCCTTCATAATATCATTTTTGTTGTCTCAGGTGATGTTAATATGATGTGATCTAAGCCCTGATCAGATGAAAAAATGAAGGTAGAAATTTTATGAATATTAATGGTAAAAATTATAATGAAATGTGTATTTTAGGTGTCGTAATCTTTCATTATTACGATTTGTAATGCAAAATGGAAATTTAATCATCCCAAGAGTATGGACGTATAAACATACAAGATGTTATTAACATAATGAAGCCATTATTTCTCTTGATGCATATATACAAAAATTGTAAATAAAATTTATTTTTAATAAAGACAATTTTGATTTATTCATTTATTATCAATTTTTGTAGTGTTTATACTGTCTTTTATTATTGTCTTTCCAATTGAAACTTATTATTTCTATTTATAGATATTGTACACAATATCTTACAACCATGAAAAGTTTTTTCTAAATTAAAAACAAATAAAAGCGAAACTGAGTGATTTTGGAGATAAGTAGAAAAATTCTAGCCTGGTAGCAACAAAATGTTTTCCATTATTACAGTCCTTAAATCTTGTGAAAAGTAAAAGTAAGAAAATGTCATAATAAAGTACAGAACATAAACCTTCTGGAATTGTTAAAGAACTTCATTATTATAAATAGTCGAAAGTCCAACAAATCTCGAAATAGTCTCCATAAATAATTGTAAAAGTATAACAATAGTGTAGAGGAGAGGAGGGCATTATGGAATATCATGTACATTTCTAAAAAATATCGAGTGGAATAACGCACGATCTTACAACCTACAAAATGGAAATTAAAAGAAAGGAAGTAATTTTAGTAACAATTTTTTTGAAATCGCTCAAGAATGCCTACTTTCTCGGAGCAACTTCAGACCACAAAATACGCTAATGTAGTATTTTAATCCATTGCTACGCAATGAACTTTCCTGACCCGGAAACGGTCCGGAAAAACTCTTGCCGGCCGCGGCCGTCAAAGTCGGTCCTACCGGTTTTTTGTATACATTTTGACAGTAAATAAATACACGCAAACAACCAATTCACATTAAGAACATTTATTGAATATATTATTGCACATATGGATCGTTTATTATTAAACTATTTTTGTATATTTACAGTTATGTTGCAGTTTGTACAATTATTAAACATGGGCTGAACTCTACCTGAATAGTTAGCAACGTTATTGCTGTTTTCTTCTTCGGCAATAATACTAATAGTATTAGCATATTTCTGTTTGCCACTTCCCCCAATAAATATTTTATCTGCTATATTTTCTTTATTTGTAAAATATTCCTCTATATATCCTTCGGCAACGGTTGAGGATTTCCATCCCCCATGCCTCTTTAAAGCAATTAAATCTGCCCCAACATTAGCCAAAATTGTCTCAGAGGACCGACGGAAACAATGTCTTGTGTATTCATATGCATGTGGCAAATTTAACAATTTTTCTGTAATTTGAGGCATTTTGCCAAACTGATGTATTCCCATTACTTTCCTGCAACCTTCCCCATTAGAATATTTGAAGAAAAAGCGGCAACTTTCAAAATTTTCTGGACGATGTGCAACATATTTTCTATACAATGGCATATGTTTCTTTTATCACAAATGATCTTGGTTTGCTCGTTTTATTATCGGGTATTTAAATCAAACGCTTAGATCCAAAATCGTCTATGTCATTCAAATTTAATTTGAATAGTTATTAATTTAATTGGTATAGTTCATCACAGCGACATACACCGGCAACACCAAATAGTAAGCATCTTAAAAATTTACATTGTCGTCCGGGAATGTATTGCTTTTACTACTAGATACACAATGTATTATTTTTTAGGATGATTATAGAACTTGTTTTTTAATAAGTTCATTAGGAATATAGACAACATTGTAAAAACAGAAATAAGGAAAGGTATGTAAAACTAAATTTTCTTTAACAAATATGTCACCATATTTTCTTATAAAATTAATCATTATTCAGATATTGAAGAACCAACACTTAAATTCTACCTTAGGAATTTTTTGTTACTAAATTATGCGTCGTATCAGAAAATTGCATAGAACATAATTAATCTATATGATTAAGGACTACATATTGGTATTTTTATATCTTTGAAATATACAGCTGTTTCAGAATGTAAGATAAAACGAACAAAACACATACACACACACACGCACACGCACACGCACACGCACACGCACACCCACACGCACACGCACACGCACACGCACACGCACACACACACGCACACACACAACACACGCACACACACCACACACACGCACCACGCACGCACGCACCACACACACACCACACACACACACACACACACACACACACACACACACACTCACACACACACACACACACACACACACACACACACACACACACACAACAACAAAACAACACACACACACACACACACACACACACACACACACACACACACACACACACACCACACACACACACACACACACACACACACACACACACACACACACACACACACACACACACACACACACACACACAATATATATATATATATATATATATATATATATATATATATATATATATATATATATATATATACAGGTGTCCCAATAGAGCGTATTCGGTCGATAGCTCCTTAGCCATTAAACTTAGAAGATAAGTTTAAATACGAAAGTTGTCTATTTTTATAAGCTGCATAATCTAAAAATAGTTTGGTTTCTACAGGGTGTAATATAAATGCGGTACAATATAGAACTTTTGATTTTTAAATCGAACACCCTATATATTATTTTATTTTTCGATTCTCCTTATAATTTTACATCTTTTTTATAAGAATTACTTACAAGCTAAATCTTAGAGTTTTTGAGATATTTGCAAAGTTAACTAAAAACTGACATTTTTATGTAGTAATTCAAGTAGGCGTATCTCAGTTATTTTTAAAGATAAAAAAATAATCTTTGGTATAGAATTTATTCATACATGAGATTACTTTAATCTATTGTCAAAATTAAATTTCAATATACACGGTGATCACAAAAATTAATTCAATAACATAAATTTGAAAATGCTATATCTTCATTTTTTTAAATGGCACACCCTATTTTTTTAATGCCTTGTCTTCATCTATTAGTCGGATTTCATTTCTGTTAAATATGTTCTATACCTATCTCTAATAGTTTCGGAGATATTTAAGTTTGTTCAATTTTTTTCGTTAATAACACTGATGAAGAGCAAAATTAGTCGGTCAAAGCAAGCTATGAATACATAAGAAACTAAAATACATATTAACTGAAATACAAACACTTAAAATTATAATAAATGTTCAATGTGACCACCATTTTGTTGAAACTATTAGAGATAGGTATAGAACATATTTAATAAAAATTAAAGCCGACTAATAGACGAAGATAAGGGTTAAAAAATATAGGGTGTGCTATTTAAAAAAATTCAAATTTACGTTGTTGAATTAATTTTTGTGATCACCCGTTTATTCAAAGACTTCATGTTTGCCAGCAACAAAATGGTGGTCACATTGATCATTTATTATAATTTTAAGTGTTTGTATTTCAGTTAATATGTTTTTTAGTTTCTTATGTATTCATAGCTTGCTTTGACCGACTAATTTTGCTCTTCATCAGTGTTATCAACGAAAAAAATTGAACAAACTTAAATATCTCCGAAACTATTAGAGATAGGTATAGAACATATTTAATAGAAATGAAAGTCGACTAATAGACGAAGACAAGGCATTAAAAAAATATAGGGTGTGCCATTTAAAAAAATGAAGATATAGCATTTTTAAATTTATGTTATTGAATGAATTTTTTTGTGTAATCACTCTGTATATTGAAATCCAATTTTGACAATAGATTAAAGTAAGCTCATGTATGAATAAATTCTGTACCAAAGATTATTTTTTTATCTTTAAAAATAACTGAGATACGCCTACGTGATTACCACATAAAAATGTCAGTTTTTAGTTAACTTTGCAAATATCTCAAAAACTCTAAGATTTAGCTTGTAAGTAATTCTTATAAAAAAGATGTAAAATTATAAGGAGAATCGAAAAATAAAATAATATATAGGGTGTTCTATTTAAAAATCAAAAGTTCTACATTGTACCGCTTTTATTATATTACATCCTGTAGAAACCAAACTATTTTTAGATTATGCAGCTTATAAAAATAGACAACTTTCGTATTTAAACTTATCTTCTAAGCTTAATGGCTATGGAGCAATCGACCGAATACGCATTATTGGGACACTCTATATATATATATATATATATATATATATATATATATATATATATATATATATATATATATATATATATATATATATATATATATATATATATATACAGTGTGATCCAAAGTAGAGAGACCATTCAATAACTTCTTTATTTTACAATATATAAAAAAAAAGTTAAATTGTTTTTTGTTTACGGCCATTTGCTACATTTAATAGGGCTATCAAATATTTTGTTTCATTTCCGTTTAAACCGGAAACGAACCCAACTATTGTTTTTTAAACGACACCCTGTATATTTTTTTAGACTATCTGATTCCTCATTATTTTTTCTTTCTGTAAGTATAAAATTTTATGGGTATTATGTCAGAAAATTTTGTTGTAAATCGCAAAAAACTGTTTGAAGGAGTACAAGATCACTATTTAAAAAACAAAATAGTTATTGCCATGGAAAATGGAAAAAACTGCTTTGTGAAGTTGTTTCAGATTGTTTCACATCTTTCAAATTTAGTTTTTATATGTAATTACTTAAGGTGTGAGGGCATTTATAATTACAACGTTATTGTATGCAATTATTAGGCAACTACATAATGAATAATAGTGAAAAGGTAATGTTAATATTTGGCGAGTATAATCGCAACGCACGAAGATCAGTCGCACTCTATGCAGAAAGATTTCCTGATAGGTATCACCCTCCACATACTTACTTACACAAAATTGAAAATTCATTAAGGAAACATGGAGCATTTCCTGGAGTAAAAATACAAAATAGAGAACCCCAGAGAAATAACCCGATAAACGAAGAACGAGAATTGCAGAGTTTAGCGTATGTTCGACTACATCCACGTTCGTCTATTAGGCATGTAGTTCAGGAAGTAGGAACATCATTTGGATATGTTCAGAGGACATTAAAAAAACACAAGCTGTACACCTATAAACCAAATTTAGTGTAACACCTACGTCCAGCAGATCCCGAACGCCGATTAACATTTACTTCGTGGTTAGTGGAACAACTGGAAGATGACCGAGGCATTTTAGACAGAATTTTGTGGACCGACGAAGCAATATTCACCAATAATGGTGTTATCAACAAACAAAATAATCGTTTCTGGTCGGACGAAAACCCACATTGGACATTAAATACAAACCATCAAACCGTTTGGGGTACTAACGTTTGGTGCGGTTTAATAGGAGACAGATTATTGGGACCTTTTTTTTATGACGCAACTCTCACTGCAAGAAGATTTCTTCATTTTTTAAATACTGAGCTTTTGACCATGTTAGAAGATTTTCCACTAGCATTGCGACGAAGTATGTACTTTCAGTTGGACGGAGCGCCAGCTCATACTAGTAACATTGTTAGTGAATATCTTAACGAAACCTTTAATGGGCGTTTAATTGCCACCCATGGACCAGTGGAAATCCCGCCAAGATCGCCTGATGTTACACCTCTGGACTATTTCTTATGGCGCTGTCTTAAGACACTAGTCTATGCAGATCCGCCACAAAATGTAGAGGATTTAAAAAACAAAATCCGGTTGGCTTGTATGCAGTTAACACCCGATGTGATACATAGAACAACACATCATGAACTTCTAAAGCGGCTAGAGGCATGTGTTGCACAAAATGGTGGTAATTTTGAACAATTTATAAAATAATTTTCCTGCATACCATCTTTGTAGTTAAAAAATACGTGCTTATTACTTGTTGAATTTTGTATTTTGTTTATGTATCCGTTTCCAGATTTCTTACTATTCTAATAAATACTAATAATAAAAGCAGTTGTTTCCGTTTTCCATGGCAATAGCTATTTTGCTTTTTAAATAGTAGTCTTGTACGCCTTTAAACAGGTTTTTGCGATTTACAACAAAATTTTATGATATAATACCCGTAAAATTTTATATTTACAGAAAGAAAAAATAATGAGGAATAAGATAGTCTAAAAAAATATACAGGGTGTTATTTAAAAAACAATAGTTGTGTTCGTTTCCGGTTTAACCGGAAATAAAGAAAAATATTTGATAGCCCTATTAAATGTAGCACATGGCCGTAAACAAAAAATAATTTAACTTTTTTTTTATATGTCGTAAAATAAAGAAGTTATTGAATGGTCCCTATACTTTGGATCACACTGTATATACATATACACACAAACACAACACACACACACACACACACACACACACACACACACTCAAACTCGCATACGCACACGCACATAAAGTACACATGCAACAGCCAAATAAGAGAACTGGCATACAAGCTAGACACAAAAACATCTTAACACGTATGCATTTAGGCTCTAGCACTTTTTAATGATGACGTACATGTCATTGATTTTCGTGAATTTTTATGGAATTATGTAATACGTCTGAGTCGTTTTAATGTTATTGTAAACAAATGGGTATCATACAGTGGTGGTACATACAAAAGGCGTTATTGATTCTAATTTCTTAGTTTTTATTTTTGACTTGTGTGGTTAATTGATTAATAGTTTCTTTGTTTGCTTGTTTGTGGGTTTGGGTGTTTGGTTGTTTACTGACCATGAGCTCCTTGATATTGGTTCTCCGATTTTTGGAGCTCGGCAAACGGTGGCGGTCGCCTTTCCTTATCCTTAGCCCATTCTCATCCTGTTTTCCTTTCTACCTATCGAAGTGAAAGTCCGAAATTAGATGACTGTGGTTTCTAAGGTAAAAAATACCGGGCGTAAAATCTAGTTCGGATGTCCGAGAAGGCAGGGCCTAAGCAACCTTGGTCATCGAGAGTATTCACTTTCTAATCCTTTATTGTTATATCAGCGGTGTCAGGTCTAATCTTGATGCTTTGCACCAAATCTTGAACAATTACACCCTGACGTTTAATTTCTGTCTGAAACACAAATCTTCTCTGAAAACTCCGATTCATCCGACTTGAAATTTCCCCATTGCAATCTTCAGTCTAACTTTCGATACACAGGAGTGCGTCCCTATCTTAATGACAACATCGCTTTCAAGAGAATTTCTGATCTGGAGAATAACAAAACACGACGTGATTTGATTCAAACATTCTGGTCTTAAATTTGTGAAATTTAGTGGTGGTTTAGGTCAGCTAAATGGAGTGATTTACGGGATTTATTTGCAACCTTTCCATAGGATGAATATTGTTTTAAGTCGTCCTCTTCTTCGGATATTGCTCTTTCAGTATCTGAAGTTATTCTCATTGGCATGGAGTTATACATCCAAAAAACAAAATCGTTCCCATCCCTGATTCAATAGGGCTTGTGCTGGTGCAATATCTTTAAAAACTAAATCTTATGTTAAACGGAAATCTAATAAAGCGGTCGTGAGTAATGCAGTCATGCTGGAGATATCTGCAAAAGTGTTATCACTAAAAGCAAAAAGTGGTCTGAACAACGATATTGCAATGAACTAGATACATCTCCTTTGGGCATTAGTAAATTTTGGTCAATCTTTTAATGGATTTATTAGCATCAAACTTAATGATTCTGGAAAATATGTCCCCAACTCTTCTTCATATGTTATGAAACCAATTCATTACGATACATGCACTTAGAGTAGATTATCAGTAAGTTTGATCCCAATAAGACGACTAGTCTAGACGGTATTCAACGACTGTCTTAAAGAAATGTTTCCTCGAACTAGTACCAGTCCTATCTGAGCTCTATTCAATCTTTAAGTGTTCTGGGGAATTTTCTTCATCATGCAACTTAGCAAATGTTCAACCTATACCCAAAAAAATCGACAAGACCGATCCCTCTAACTACCAACCAATTGCTATCACTTCCATTTTGTTTAAAGTCATGGAACAAGCCATCAATCAGCAACTACTCTCTTTCATTGAATCTAAGAAATTCGTTAGTAATCACCAATATGGTTTTAGGAAGAGTCGCTCCACAAGTGAACTTTTTCCATATGTGACCCAAGTTTGGAACTATACATTAGAACATTCCGGCGAAACAGTTGTAGTCGCTGTTGGCTCAAAGGTATTTGACCAAGTTTGGTATAAGTGTTTATCTTCCAAACTCACCTGGTTTGGGTTAAGTGATACGCTCATCAACTGAGTTTCCATTTTCCTTGATAAAAGATCACAATCACAATTAAAAAAAAATTGCGTGTGTGTTTGTTGGCTACTAGTTTTTCTGCATGTTTTATTTTGTTTGTATGCATTCTTATTTGTTTGGGAGTGTTTTGGCTAGTTTCTTAGTTTTGGGAGTTGCGTGTACACATGTTTGTTTGTGGGTTTGCGTGTTTTTGTGCTTATGGACCTGCTTGATCGCTTGTGTTTTCTGTTTGCAGGTTTGCAGATATACGTGTTTTGGTGTTTACGCGTTTGGTACAATTTTTTCTGAACGTTTTAGTTTCTTTTGCATGCTTTCTTACTTGCTAGAGATGTTTTTGTCTTAGGTTTGGGATTGAGCGTTTACATGTTTACTTGTTTGTACATGTGTGCTTTCTTGAGTGCTAGTTTTATTTGTTTACATGTTTTGTATGTTTGCGGATCTACGTGTTTGATTGTTTGCGATTGTGTTTGTCAGCTACAAGTTTTTTCTGGCTAGTTTCTTAGTTTTGGGAGTTGGGTGTTTACATGTTTACTTGTCTGTAGGTTTGTATGTTTTACGTGGTTTACGTGTTTTTGTGCTAGTGTACTTCTTTGATGGCTCATTTTTCTGTTTCTGTGTTTTGCATGTTTGTGGGATTACGTGTTTAGGTGTTTGCGTATATGTTCGTTGGTTTCTAGTATTTCTGAATGTTTTAGTGCCTTTTGCATGTTTTCTTACAATTTGAGATGTTTTTGGAGAGCTTCTTTTTATTTATTTACATGTTTCCATGTTTGATTACTGGTTAATGTCTTGGTTTGCATGTTTGTGGGTTAACGTGTTTGAATGTTTACTTGTTAGCGTATGTGTTTTATGGCTACTAGTTTTTTATGTATGTTTTATTTTGTTTGATGTCTTCTGACTTGTTTGGGATTTTGTTGTGTAGTTTTTTTGTTTTGGGTGCGACGTATTAGCTTATTTTTGTGCATGTGTGGTTATTTGACTGTTAGATTTATTTGTTTGCGTGTTTTTCATGTTTGCAAGTTTACGTGTTTAATTGTTTGCATTTGCGTTTGTTGGCTACACATTTTTTTGCATGTCTTAGTTTATTTTCTTACTTATTTGTTTGTGTGCTTTTATGTTTAACTTGGTTCACACAGTTTTGAAATTGTGCTCTTACTCGATCTGGACTTTGTTTGTATGTTTGCTGCTTTACAGATTTGGATACTTAATTGTTTGCGTATGTATTTTGTGGCTACTAGTTTACACACTAAAAGGAAAATTTGTTGACAGTATTACGTAATGTGTAGTTCAGCCATACGAAAGTTTTTTTGATCTTGATATAATTACGCAATGGTGCCCATTAGTCATATGGGGAATACCTAGAAAATGAAAGTTTTTTACAGGATGGCTCACGTGAAAGTTGCTTCTAATGATCCCACAAGCCATCGCTACCAAAAGGGAGAGATAACTAGCGGGGATGCTTGGAAAAGGAAAAGCGTGCCCCACAAGAAGTGCTAAAGGTGTTAAAAAAATTCGAGATGCAAAAAAGGAATGAAAAACCCGCTACCGAAAACACTGCCAACTCCATGAAAGAGAATGGGCCTCAAGTGTCCCCCTTCCACACTCACGTTCGTACAATCCAAAGGTAGACAACGTCTCTCAGGTGGCCGTGTTGCACTGAAAGTGCAAATTTGTAAAAAGCTGCAAAATTTATTGACGTATGAAATAGTATAACAGGGTTCTGCACCATTGCGTGCACGGGGTCTTCCTTCGTTATGTTAAATAGATTCACCTATATACTGTTTCATATTATGATTTTACGTAATATTTAAGTTCAATTTTGCTTGAAAATAATTTTTCTATTGTTAGATATGTTGTTGGAGAAGCTTTTCGCTACAATATTTAGTGGGAATGTATGAGAAACTTTGAGCAGTCTAATACAAAGTCACTTCAAACGTGAATTTCGTAAAATTTTGAAAATTTTTTTTGTCTCGAATAGAACACCCTGTGTTTTTGATGTTCATCAGATGCAGTCTTAAATCTACTATAAGTCTGCTACGGTATTCCCTATATCTATCTCACATGGTTTTCGCGTTATTTCCAACAAATTTTTTTGAGGTATGAAAATAATACCATCTGACGGAAATGCACAGTATATTTTTTATTGTATCATTTCTTTGGGTTACTCGATTCAAGATGGAAGGCCACATTTTGTTGTGTATTAACCTGTTGCTATCTCTTGTCGTTGTTTCAAGAATTTGGGGATTACTTGAGTATTCTGTGATTTTACAAACCTACCACTGATCATTATCCGTTAACGTTTGACATTTTTGTGTTTGACTCCACAATATGAACTTTTCTAAAGATGAAATGGTTGATATAGTTTTTTGTACTGGGTCAGTACATAGAAATTGTTTGTTGGCAAGTAGGATGCACCCATTAGTAGCTTCGTTTACAAAATTGCTGAACAAATTTATGGAAAATGGTAGTGTCAAGTACGTAAAACGGGAGAAACGGCAGTAAATTATAAATATATCAGTGAAAGATAATTACGGATTTTGAACCAAATCAAAATTAGGAACTGTAACTATATTTCGAGAAACGCGTCGCACACTGTAATTGGGCAGAGGAAAAATTGAGGAAACCTAAGTATCTTTAATGCTGTTCTGTTTCCGGACCAGGTAACCTTCCACAAAAATGGACATGTGAACCGTCACAATTTCCATTATTACTCGATATGAATCCCCGAATAATTAGAGAAACTAATTACCAACATCGTTGGTTTTTGAATATTTGGGATGGTATAATGACAGATCGTGTCATGGGATCACATTTGTTTGAACATCATTTGAATGGCGCTATTTACTTATGACCTCCTTCATAATCGTTTGCCGCAATCAATAGCACATGTGCCTGAAGATCAAAGGAGAGAAATGTGGTTTCAGCAATATGGAGCGCCTGCCCATTATTCACATCAAGTTCGATAATGTTTGAATGAGTTGTTCCTAGGAAAATAGATCGTAAGAGCTGGGCCTGCTAGATGGCCACATAGGTTTCCTGATCTTAAAGGTTTAGATTTTTCTTATGGAAACGTGCGGCAAAAAATAACTGCGGTATTTCTGACAGTTACACCTGAAATGTTAAGAACTGTTCGTAGATCATTCATAAAACGTGTCACCTTGTGCCGTCAATAGAATGGACAACATTTTGAACAGTTGATGAATTAGCATTTACTTATTTATTTATTTTTTTAGATCTTAGGTATGTTCCAACTTTTCTAAGTAATCCCAAATTCTTAAATAACGGTAAGAGATAGAAAGGGTTAATAAATACCAAAATGTTTGCCGTTCAATCTTGAATCGAGTGGCGCTAATAAATATACTCTGCATTTTCGAAATAACTCGAAAATCATGTGAGATAATTATAGAGAATTCCATAGCAGATTGATAATATATTTAAGACTGCATCTAATCAAGTCCAAAAATACAGGGTGTTCTATTTGAGAAAAAAAAGTTTTCAAAACTTTACGATATTCACGTTTGAAGTGATTTTTGGATCAAACTGTACAAAGTTTCTCACACATTCCCACTAAATACTGTAGTGAAAATCTTCCCCAATAAAATATTCAAAGCCCATGGCTGTACCTCTTACTAGGCAAGAGCTAAGCGTCTTTTTCTGATGCGTTCAAAATGTCAAAATTTGAGATAAATGTCCGTATTCAAAAAACGATTACCAATAGGAACATTTTTTTCAGACAAAGCTGAACTTAAATTACATGTGGAATCATAATATGAAATAATGTACAGTGTGTACATAAAGTATGGAATAAATTCAATTAAAAATCAGGTGTTTCTTTTTTGGAAAAACGCTCGGAGACGTCAATCGTTTTAGGCCTAGTTTTGTACACAACATTTTTCAGATGGCTCCACAAAAAATAGTCCAAAGGATTAAGATCCGGAGACCTTGGTGGCCATTCAACAGATCCACGTCTTCCAATCCATCTGTTGGGAAATGCTACATCCTCGAGATATTGTCTAACCTGAGCTGTATAATGCGGTGGTGCACCATCTTGCTGGAACCATAAATTTTCTTCATACGTCATTTGATTATTAGGACTGGGAAAGAAAGCTCTTAAATCCGGGGATTCGACGTTGTTGTAAAAATTCAAGGTATTTTTGACCGTTCCAAGTCTGTTCAAAAAAGTAGGGCCCAATGATTTGATTTTTGACAATCCCTGCCCAAACATTAATTTTTTCGGGATGTTGGGTATCGTGTTCTCTCCTCTATCTGGGATTTTCTTTTGCCCAATAGCGGCAGTTTTGTCTATTAACTTCGATGGTTAATGTAAATGTTGATTCATCTGAAAATACAATTGTGGCACATATCCATTAGGATTTGACACGACTGCATTCGTCGGTCTGGATCGTTTTCATTTAAGTCTTGAACAAGATGTATTTTACACGGATGCCATTTTTCTGATTTTAAAACCTTATGTGCAGATGAAGTAGGAATATCGTAATCGCGACTAATTTGCCGAATACTACTATGTGGATTTTCTTATACAGCTAGTAAAACATTTACTTTTTTATCCTCATTGATCGCAGAACGTCCTACCTTCGGCTTATCTTCCACAGAGCCAGTATCTCGAAACTTTTCTTCAATTTTGGCAACTGTCGATTTGTTTATTGGTCTATCCAGATATTTGTTATTAAATAAAACACAAACCTACTGTTGTGTTCGCACTTTATTACTGTATCCATTCATCATAAGAATCTCAATTCTTTGTGTTATGGATAAATGCATTGTACCTAATATAAGTTTTAATTAAAATTAAATCTTCTTTAAGTCAAATCAAAGCTGACAAACATGCGAATGTCAATATTATTGGAATGTTCTGTTAAAAATACTATTTCTATGGAAATAATTAAACAAACCTACCAAATAAATCAGCGTCTTGGTTACTGATACGTTCAGAAGTAAATTTCTCGAAAACTGTGGAGTTTAGGTCTAGGATTTGCTACATAAAATATAGTTAGAATTCGATGCAGAATTCAAAAATAAAATTAGAAATTTGAAAAAATGAAGTTGATGATCGTAACTTGTCTTTGGGTCACCCTGTATACATGCATTTACCATGAAAAGAGCCGCAACAAAAAATAAGAATCGACGTGTCCGAGCGTTTTTCCAAAAAAGAAACACAAGATTTTTAATTGAATTTATTCCATACTTTATGTATCCACTGTATAAGTGGTTCTAATTAAGATAACAGAGGAAGACCTATTTAAGGACACTCTGTACGCACGTCAATATTTTTAAGTTAGGAAGCCTTTCGTCACGAATAACTTCTGCCTGACACATTTTGCTCTATCTATCATAATAACGGCGCTATCTTCTGGGCACGCAGTGGTGCAGGATCCTGTATAGATAACCGAAAATGCAATAGTACCGTAAACCGGGGGAAGTTCGATAGGTTTTTGACATATTTAGCTGCGCCCACCAAAATGTGTCAACTAGAAAAGTTGACTCTTGTGCCGTTGTAACACTTGATGTCTTGGCTTTCAACCACGAAAATATCAGCTTTGTCCCCCACTCCCTTCCCCCCCTTTTCTTAGTCTCTGTTTGGTGTCGAAGTTACCTGGTATATGGGGTAACTTCGACACCCTATGTATTTTAGTAGATTGTCGAAGTAGGACAGTTCCTGGGTAACTTCGACTCAAAAAAAAGTAAAATTGGATTACTTCAATATTGTTTTATCATATTTTAAAGGTCAGAACTAGGTATCAAATAAGAGTACAAAAGAGTATATGTTATAAAACTATTGTTTACTAAAGTAAAAACTGGTTTAAGGCACATTTGGCTTAAAAAAACAAATCACATTCTCTAAAAACTAAAGTGAAAGGAAGGAAGGAACATTCTCAAAAACAGTTAGTAATAAACAAAGTAAACAAACAAACAGAACAGTAAAAAAACGTGATTATAAAATGATTGCATTAAAGTAAAAACCGTTGGTTTTAAGGCACATTTGGTTAAAAAAAACAAATTTCGTAAAAAATAAAATCAAAAGGAACATTCTCAAAAAAAGTGAACAAAGTAAACAAACAAACAAATAAAAACAACGAACAAAAATTAAAATAATATTAATAGTCAGTTTTTAGTCGTCGTCATCCTCGCAAACAGGACATTCGTAATTTGCTCGGTTTGAGTATTTATTACACTGTCCACAAACCCATTTATTGCACGTTACGCACTTAATCCAAGCTTTCCGATTAGTGTACTCAGAATAAGGTATCAAGCAAATTGAACACGAGGCACAAGAAGAACATTGGGGGTCATCCGAACCAAGATTACAAGTGCCACAGACCCACTTCAAGCAGCTGACGCGACAGATCCAATCATTTTTGCCAGTGTAATTTTTATAACTGCAATTGCATAATGAGCAGTAAAAGTCAGTGTTGCTATCAATATTTCCGCGTGACGTTGAGGATACTGGCTTCGTGGTTTTTACCTTGGGGTTAAGGTTTTTTGTTTTTTGATTTGGATTTGTTGGCAACAATCTTTTTTGGCAACTTTGGTGGAAAAACATCACATTCTTCGGTGTCTGCAGAACTGGGTGTCTTAGTGGCTGCTTCACCTGATAAAACATCAAGTTCTACGGCATCTGCAAAATTGGGTGCCATCGTAGCTGGTTTCGATTTCATTTGTTCACCTGGTCTTGTCGAAACTTTTTTCCCCTTTTGCGAATTGCTATTTCTTCATTGTAACCACGAGATTCCTTCAGAAATTCCAGTAAACTTTCATCCAAAGACCTTTCCGAATTTGACTGTGTAGATGGAAGTTTTGCTAAAACTGTTTCAAGGCTAAAAGGGCTTATCCCTGTTGATCGAAATCCGGACTGCAGGCTCTTTGCTGCATTTGGTTGTATGTGTACACATGACCGGTTTAAATGCGATGGGAATTGCTCTTTCGGGATGGACACTTTCCGACGTGATTCATTTCTCCAGCTATCCAAAACCTCCCTCCACTTTCGTATCATCGGAGCAAAAAAACTGACATCCAGCGGTTGCATTAAGTGCGTAGAGATGGTAGGGAGGGGTGTCATGTATATATTGTTGGCTAAGGCAGCTTCTACAACACGAGGTGAAAAGTGCGACGCGAGGTTATCGCCTATCACAATTTTTAATTCCTCTGGAGCGGTGTTTTGTTGGGTGTAAGGAAGCAATATTTCAAAAAACCATCTTTCGAAGGTCACCATATCAAACCACCTGCTTAATGTTGAGTCATACACTATGTCTTTAGGCCCCCCAATCGTCCAGTTTTCGTGAAGATGTTGTGCTTTATAGACAACCATCGGGGGTAGCAGGTCACCTTTTGCTGTGCCGCAAACCATCACACTTATCGAAGTTCTCGAATGTTCCTGGACCCTTCCCACTCGCTTAGTTCCCCTGGGGACTAAAACTTTCTTGACCCCCGGGTCATCTGATATATTCGTCTCGTCGTAGTTGCAGACGTTTTGCGAACGTCAGCTTGCGTCATTGGGTAACCCCAGTCGCTCACTATCCGGAGAGATTTTGCTATCAACGCTTCTTCCTCTGGGGTTAGCACAGTAGGACGACCTACTTGTCTGGGATGCTTCTCGTGGATTTTTTCCAACAAAGTTATCCACGGGACCTTGAACTTTTTGTTCGCAGCCAATTGGGACATGCCCCGCTTCACAGCTTCAATAGCTTTGGCCATGTTTTCTCGAGGATAATTTTGATAACTCCTTCCCCCCACCTTCTTTGCATATGTGCGCGGCATCTTAATACCTACCTAGGTAGGTACCTGCTTATTCTAATTGTTCACCAAAATCAATATGAAAAGAAAGAGAAACATAATCAACAGAAAAGAATACCTAAGTAATATAAAATTTTAAAAAAGGCAAAAATTATAGTAGGTGTCGAAGTTTACCCGGATGTCGAAGTTCCCCCGGTTTACGGTACTAGCACTAAAAATATCCAGTGTGGAACGACGAGCGACCTTCCAACCTACAAAATGGAAATTCAAAGAAATGAAATAAAATATAAAAATATCGATTATACAGTTTAAGAATTTTCAATCATATTTATTTAATTTTGACACTTATTTCGCTTTATATTAAGAAATCTTATAAAGAAAAGTTAAGTAAAATTAAATTTTCTTTCTTAGGATTTGTTGCCGTTAAATTACGCGTCATATCAAAAAATGGCATAGAACATAATTGATCCATATGATTAAGGTCTATATACTTGTATCTTTACATCTTTGAAATATACAGCCGTTTAATAAATATTTGATAAAAATCAAAAACAGCTCCTAAAAAAACCCCTCTCCGTCGCTGAATTTCTACCAAAATCTAAGCAGCTGCCGGAACAATGAAAACAAGCTTAAATGCAACATTTTAAGTAGGTCCGTGTTCTCGTTCTGGAGTTATCCTGGGTATTAAAATACATCCGCCCATCCACTCACACACATACAGACACACACACACACACACACACACACACACACGCGCGCGCATACACACTCGCACACCCACACGCATACGCACACACACACGCACACGCATACATACGCACACATTATGGGTGACCTTAACGAAACGTTGCAAAATGAGCTAATAAGTCCATTTAGCGATAATGACAAAAAAGTCGATTCCATAACCTTCTGTACCTACATGCAGGGTGGCGCATTAGTGTGACAAAGTCCCATATCTCCTTTATTTAAAGAGATACAAAAAAAAATTAAATACAAAAGTTGCATATTCCAAAAATATTTTTAATTATACAGGGTAGATCATAAAAGCTTAGAAGTAATTTTAAATTTTTTTTTAAATAGAAAACTATATATTATTACATATTTAGATTCTACATGCAATTTTAGACACATTTCATGTACAATGTCCTATACCTAAGTCTAACCGTTTTTGACAAATTTCAAATTTTTTGTCAAAAATGACGTTTACAGGCCAAAACATAGGTGGAAATCTTTTCTAAACGAAGGCCTTGTTAATTAGTTACGGTTGGTTTCCTTGGAAATGGGGACCTACTCTAATGGGCTGTATTGATATTTTTGTAATACATTCATACAGGGTGATCAAAAATGGACAATAAAAAGTAGATTAAAAAAAACCTATAGTCATTTTTTTTAATGGAAACCCCCTATTTTTTATTTTTATCTTATTTAGCATTAAAAATAAGGGCGACTTTGTATAAGAGTGTATATTCCAAAAAATTGTAGTTTTTGAAATAATGACAATTTAACATTTTTTTATTGTAAAAAGGCTATACGGCTTTCAAGTTTTGTTGTTAGTTGGCCGTTTTGGCCTACAAACGTCATTTTTGACAAAAAATTTGAAATTTGTCAAAAACGGTTAGACTTAGGTATAGGACATTATACATAAAATGTGTGTAAAATTGTATGTAGAATCTAAATATGTAATAATATATAGGGTTTTCTATTTAAAAAAAAATTTAAAATTACTTCTAACCTTTTATGATCTACCCTGTATAATTAAAAATATTTTTGGAATATGCACTAGAACATATCTTACAACTTTTGTATTTAATTTTTGTTTGTATCTCTTTAAATAAAGGACATATGGGACTTTGTCACACTAACGCGCCACCCTGTATGTATACGTAGGTTGGAAGGTAATTAAATACGTAATTACTCATAAAAAGAAGCAATCGCAAAAAAATGCACAAATAGAACATTTTCATAAATCGAAACGCGTCATCACAAATCAGTAATATATACATAAGTAATGATCCAAAGATCTCTAGAAACGATTGAAATCGGTAACAATCATACATAACCATAAAATATAACAAATCCAATAGCCAATATGTGAAACAAACTTGAAAAGCTGGAAACACCTTAAAAAAATGAAAAGAGTTTCCCATAAAACATATAAAACCATAAATAACATCCCAAAGACATAAGTAATTCCAAACAGTTTCAACAGTTTTCGGAAATAGAAAATCGGGAAAAAGTGTGAAAAAATTTGAAAAAAGAAAAATACTAGTTCTATTAAAATCCGCAATTTTATCCAAAAACATTTTTTCTTGCTCATTAACCTTTGTTTTCCATCTTATAGGTGTCCCTTGTTCTAATAACCTTTGTACCAAGAGTCGAAAAAGTATGAAACAACTTGGTACCTGTTGTCTGGGAAATGAATTTGTCAATTATACGTATTACCATTACTCCAGTAACAGAAAGGAATCTATAAAAATGATAACGTACATAGCAAATCAGTGATTTAGGTTGGTTGATGTACGTAAAAAAATAACCTAAAAATAACGATTTCAATCTAATATTAATATTCGAACTGTACTTCATTTAGTTTTCCATTACAGAGTTTAAAATAATTGTATCAAAATTTTGCGTTACAAACAAAAATTTTGAATAACTTATCTTTTAAAAATCAATATATAGCTTTATTAATAACGCCATCTGTAGCTGTTTCACTTAGTTAACGTTTTTGTAAATCGAGATATATTTAAAATGTGTAGTTAATACAGTAACAGTTTCATCAAAAATGCTTAAAATGCAATAATCAACATGTTATGACTAATTTTCTAGATGTTAAAGTAAGTTTTACTTTTCTTGTGTTAAAACTCACCTTGCAGCTATCGCCCTACTTAAATAGTGGGTGTTTCAATAACTATGCAATTTTATAGAGATCTGTAATTCAGCAAATACAGAGAAAGTGTAAATATCTGTAACTGCCACAAAATTCAAACGCAAAATCCGTTAAAAATGTTGACCATTAAAAAAATTCAATAGATTTAAACATCCCTTAACAAACATTACCTTAACGACCCTTTAAAAAAGTTTTCTCATAGTGGTCATACCAGTATGTAAATTAAGGGTCAGCATTTTTAATTTTCAACCCCTTAAAATTCTTTATCCTATTCACCTTTCCTTTTTCTCAATTGAGAGAGGGTCATCTTAATTGCGTATTTAAAAAGGATGATGCTGTAATCGATAGACACCACAAGAATAATATCTTTATGCCAAGATGCAGTACCTGGAATCTGGCTGAATAAATTGTAAATAGGACGCTAACCCCTTTTGGTCAGATTTTTTTAAAAATTATAGAAGAATAGAGAGAGTAGCAGCTGGGCTTTATTAAGTGACCTTTGCACATTTGCATACTTGCCTGACCAGTCTTCGCGTGCTATTGTTCATTAAGGGTTGCAATTGTACTGACCTGGATGACCCCTTCTCTGTTACTATAAACCGTTATTATTATCGATAAAAAGGGTTTAAACATTTATTGATATGCTGTAGTTCAGAATCATTTTTAGTTCTTGTGCATGAGGTAATCAAGAAAATGAAAAATTGTGATAATGTGTTTATGTGTTTGTGCTCTAGTGCTCCAACTAATAGTCTAAAATATTGATCCTTCGATCCGCACTTGATTAGTTAACCAAGTGGAATTTGTGAAGTGTGTAAACTGCAAAAATGTGTTTTTCATTAAAAATTGCTATAAATAATATTGATTCCAACATTAGAGTTTATATTTACATACACTAATTAATATAAAATTAATTGAAATATAAACTGCATTTATTTTTCACAAATTGCCAGATTTATGAAAAAATTCTTCATAACTTACAAAAAATTCAGCAATTTATATTTTAATGCATTTTGTACAACGAATTTAATAAATTATAGAATGATTCTGATGCTCCAAAACTTCTGTGATATTTTCGAAATTAGTTCAATTTAAAGCAATTAATTAATTTAAATAATATAACAAACTGTGTCCCGAATACTTTCGGAAAATAAAAAGAACTCAGGTGTTAGGGCACTTTTTGAAATATTATAATTACAATTACTTTTGAATGATTTTAAATAATGTAAGTATTATTAAATTACTGATTTTGAATTACGTTAAATTAAATTGAGAAAAAATTTCAAATAGATATAATTACTTTCAAGTAATTTCTTATAAACGTTGTATTGTTATTTCGTTTCAAGCAAATTTTCGTTTATTGAAATAATTTTAGCTTTTTATTTATTTTTAATTTATACTTTTTGATAACAATTACAGTTATCGTCCTCAGTAAATGTTTTAAGATGTCAAAATAAATTTATGAAATATGAAAATTGAAAATGCAAATATAAGCCTGCTATTAATATAACAGTTTGTTTACTGAGGACGACCACTGTGATTGTTATAGAAACGTATACATTTATATGAAGGTAAATAAAAAGTATACGATTTAATATCTATGGGTTAATTATGTGTGATAATCGTGAAAGTTTACATTTTCATATTTCGTTTTTGAATTTTTGAATTTGAAATTTCAGTTTTACTGAAATTATTAATTTTCAATAAATTAAGGTTAACATTAATTTGAAGTTAATCTTAATTTTTTAAGTTCATTAAAAAAAACTGATTCATGAAATTAATTAACGTCAATGAAAATAAAAAATCACTTTATGCAGTTTTGTTCACTTAAATTTAAAATACCTAATTCTGTAAAAGTAATTTTCTTTAATTTTGAACAAATTTTAATACTGCAAAATTTTAGTCTAATTGTTAAGTAGTTTCCCAAATGTAATAAAACTCATTTAAATCACTAAATGCCATCTTCAACCATCTTTTTATTTTTTACTCTTTTAGAATACACTTGTAACTTTGAAAAATCTACGATTTTGGAAAACTTGCTATTTTGCAAATCTGGTAGTTTTTCTTAAATTATTTCTAAAATTTTTAAATTTTTAAATTATCATAATTTCTATAATTTGAGCAATTTTAACGTTTTGTTTGAATTTGAGTTACAAGTGAATTAAATTAACCTCGTTTACTTTGCTTATATTAGATTTGATTAAATACAAGAACCGTAAATCGTTTTCATAAACTCTCTAGTTTAAAAATAATTCAAATTAGAATTAGTCATTTCAATGCAATTCTGATACATAACGTAAGTTAAGTGTGTCTTACATTACAATAATACTAGTAATGCGTTTCTTGTATCAAAATTTACAATTAATCCGTTTGACTCTTTACATTTACTATACGCTTCTGATTGGGTCATTAGAAATATTTAGGGGTTGCTAATTTTCTAAAACGTGTTTCAAATTAGAAAGTTATAAATTTATTTGAGTTGTTTTTTTTATTAAACCTACTTACTTTGAATTTTTACGTTCCAACCTACGGATACATGTGTAGGTATAAAAAGTTATGCAATGGACTTTTATTTTCACTATCGCTAAATCGACTTATTAGCCCATTTTACAATTTTTGGCTAACTTTCGCCAAGATCGGCCATGATGTCTGGATGCGTGTCTGTGTATCTGTGTTAGTATCCACCATTACTCCAGAACGAAAACACCTAGGTACTTAAAATTTGTATTTAAGCTTGTTTTCATTTCGCTTGTAACTAATTAGATTTTGGGAGAAATCCAGCGGCGAAGGGGAGGGTGTGTGTGTGGGGGGGGCGTTATTAGAGTCAGTTATTGGTTTTTATCAAATATTTCTAAAACAGCTGCATATTTCAAAGATATAAAAATACCTGCATATAGACCTTAAAAGTATCAATAAATTATATTCTAAGCAATTTTTTGATACGACGCGTAATTTAACGGCAAAAAATTCCTAAGGTACAATTTAAGTGTTAATTAAAATGTTTTCAATATCTGAATTATGATTAATTTTATAAGAAAATTTAATTTTATATAACTTTTCTTAATAAAGTGATTTAATATAAGGCAAGATACGTCTAACAAATAATTAAATATGCTTAAACTGTATTATTGATATCTTATAGAAGCAGGCGGCTTTGCAATTTTTTTTAAGTTAACATGTATCTGTGTCTATTATTCTCTTTCTGACATAAAGTTTTAAATGTCATTCTGACAGCTTATTGTTTTTGTTTTTACAATGTTGCCTATTTTCGTTATGAACGTATGAAAGAGGTTGTATAGTTACCCTAAAATATCACGACCTTCCAACCTACAAAATGGAAATTAAAAGAAATGAAATAATTTTAATAACATTTTTTAAGGATAATTATGCAACCTCTTTTATAAGAAGTTCATTACGAAAATAGGCAACATTGCAAACGCAAAAACCATAATCTATGTTTAAAACTTCATGACAGACAGAGGGTAATAGACATCTAGATGCTAACTTAAATTAAAAGAAATGAAATCATTTTAATTTCATTTTTTTAAGGATGACTATGCAACCTCTCTTATACGTTCATAACGAAAACGGACAACATTGTAAGAACCAAAACAATAATCTATATTAGAATGGCGTTTCAAACTTCATGTTAGATAGAGATTAACAGACAAATACATGTTAACGTAAAAAATTCCAAAGCCGGTCGCTTCTATAAAAATATATGTAACCGCTTCAGCGTTTTCAATCATATTTATTTAATTTTTACATTTATTTCGTTTTACACTAAAAAACTTTATAAAGAAAATTTATGTAAAATTAAATTTTCTTTAAAAAATACGTCTGCACTTTTTCTTATAAATGTAATCGTTATTCAGATAATCAAAAAATTTGAACTGACACTTAAATTCCACCCTAGGAATTTTTTTGCCGCTAATTTACACGTCACATCAAAAAATTGCATAGAACATAATTAATTGATATGTTTAAGGTCTGTGTCTATATATTTTTATATCGTTGAAATATGCAGCTGTTTTACAAATATTTGATAAAAACCAAAAGCTGCCCCTAATAACTCCCCCTCTCCGCCGCTGAGTTTCTCCCAAAATCTAATCAGCTCCAATCCAAACGAAAACAAGCTTAAAAACAAAATTTTAAGTATGTAAGTATTCTCGTTTTGAAATTATCGCGGATACTAGCATACATCCACATACACCGACACACATCCAGACTTCACGGCCGATCTATGTCGAAACTTGGTCAAAAGTTGTAAAATGCGCTAAAAAGTGGATTTAGCGATATTGAAAAAAATGTCGATTGCATAACCTTCTATACCTACATATGTGTATGGCTTAGCCGCTATTCAGCGGCCCCCAATTCAGAGTTCCCCCTTTAAGCGGTCCCGCTTCAGCGGTTCCCGTTTCGGCGGTGTCCTGTTTCGGCGGTGCCCCTTTTCTTATAAATGTAATCGTTATTCAGATAATCAAAAAATTTGAACTGACACTTAAATTCCACCCTAGGAATTTTTTTGCCGCTAATTTACACGTCACATCAAAAAATTGCATAGAACATAATTAATTGATATGTTTAAGGTCTGTGTCTATATATTTTTATATCGTTGAAATATGCAGCTGTTTTACAAATATTTGATAAAAACCAAAAGCTGCCCCTAATAACTCCCCCTCTCCGCCGCCGTGTTTCTCCCAAAATCTAATCAGCTCCAATCCAAACGAAAACAAGCAATTTTAAGTATGTAAGTATTCTCGTTTTGAAATTATCGCGGATACTAGCATACATCCACATACACCGACACACATCCAGACTTCACGGCCGATCTATGTCGAAACTTGGCCAAAAGTTGTAAAATGCGCTAAAAAGTGGATTTAGCGATATTGAAAAAAATGTCGATTGCATAACCTTCTATACCTACATATGTGTATGGCTTAGCCGCTATTCAGCGGCCCCCAATTCAGAGTTCCCCCTTTAAGCGGTCCCGCTTCAGCGGTTCCCGTTTCGGCGGTGTCCTGTTTCGGCGGTGCCCCTTTTCAGCGGCCCCTGTTCGGCGGACCCCGTTTGAACAGGAAAGTGGACCTAATAGCGTTAGCATAACGTCGACCAAAAAATGAATTAACTTATCAAGTACTTTGGTTGTTCAGAAAAAAGATAAAAAATACAGCTGTCACAAAATGTAATTATTGGTTATATTCGATACGAATAAATTAATTTTAATTAATAGTTCACATTTTAATATTATTTTAAAATTGCTAATAATGAATTGATTGAGATCAACTTTTTGATGTGATAATCCGTGTCCTTAAAAAATAAAAAATTCCAAGCGATTTTGAAGATAAGCGGAGGAAATCGAAAATTATGCAAAACAAGAAAAACATGATGTTGGAAAAAATTATTTCAAACGCTGAGCTTCCCATTCTTTTACCCTTACCAAATAGTGCAAAGGGGCTGCGGAAAAGGTATACCGTCGAAACGGAGGCCGCTGAAGCGTGTAACCGCTAAAACGGGAACCGCTGAAACGGGGGCTGCTGAAACGGAACTGCTAAAACGTGGACCGCTGAATCAAGGTGCAACCTATGTATATTATGTAGGTTGGAAGATAAGACTTATAATTAAAATTATTTGATTTCTTTTGGTTGTTTAAGGTAGCATCTAAATGCGTATTAACCTCCGTCTGTCATGAAGTTTTAAACGTCTGTTTGACATATATTATTGTTTTTGCTTTTACAATGTTGCCTATTTACGGAATGAACTTATTATACAAGAGGTTGCATAATTATCCTAAAAAAATGTTATTTAAATTATTTCATTTCCATTTTGAAGGTTGTAAGGTCATGTGGTGTTCCATACCAGATTTTTAATTAATAATTTCACTAGGTCTAAAATTGAATTAAAAAATTAATTAATAATTAAATAAATAGAAACGCTACAGCAAATTACTATAGATAAATAAATCGTCGACGTAAACTGAAAGTTTAACAAAATCTAATTTCGGCAACCGATAATAAAAATTAAGTGGTAAAAAAAGCTTTGTAAAGCATTCCAACTTGTCGTTTAATATTTTGTTAAGCTAAGTAATTAATGGTAATTAAAGTCATGACAATATAATCGCCAATGGCCTAAGGAGGCCAAACCAAGTTCGGCAAAAATGTAACAATTTTGACTAATTTTATTATTATTTTTTTTTAATTTCCACCTCGAGCTCTACATACTTAAACTATTATTAGTGACAGAAGGCTTAATAAGCTAAATTCGACAATAATACAAAAAATAAGTATGAGCCAAAAACGATGGCCCATATTTTACCTATACATGGTTTTTTGATTTAGTTGAATAAATTCAACTGAAATGGGCAACATATACCAAACTGCTAAAAATGGCGACATCGCAACATACAGGTTGCCTCATGCTTCAAAATTACTTTAAAACATACACAGTATTTACTTCAGACGCGCGCGGTAGTTGGTTGGTTAGGTTTTTAAATAGAACGCCTAGTACAACTTTTATATTGGTCCATGTAGCATGAAACGGCGTTTATGGCAACATATAGTATTTTGATGATCGACTACTAAAATTTGATTGTATCATACAGGGTGTCTTTATCCAGGAAAACAATGTTTGGGTATTATTATAAGTTTTTGTTATGAACGAATAAGTTCAAAGGTAAATATGTAATTAAAAATTATTATTAATTTTATTAAAATACATCAATAAAAAGTTTACCTCGAGTAGGATTTGAACCTACGACCTGTACTTTGCTAGAGTACTCTAGCAAAGTACAGGTCGTAGGTTCAAATCCTACTCGAGGTAAACTTTTTACTTATGTATTTTAATAAAATTAATAATAATTTTTAATTAAATGTTTGGGTATGTACAAACGACTTTCTTTAAACCGAACAAATTGAAATTATAGTATACATGGTGCTTTATTTGAAAAAAAAGGATTAATTGACGTATGAGCATATCTCATTTGGAACATATATTGTTTGGGCCCTGTAATTTAAAAAATACCCGATATTTTTATAAATAATAATCTTAGATGTTAGACCCAATTTGAAGAACACTGAAAACCGAACACGTTGGGATTATAATATACACCGTGTTCTATTAAACAACTGAGTAAATGACATAAACATCCAAATAAAAAAACAGTTTCATTGAGCACCCTAATCTAAAAAAACACCTAACCACTATATTATAACACCGAACAGAAACTGAGTATGTAAATGACATTTGAACACTACAAAATTTAAAAAACCATAGTCTTTGAAGTCTGTATGAAAAAGATTAAAAATCAAATAAACTAAAATTAAAATATACCTCGTGTTTTATGAAAAAAAAAACAAGTAAATGGCGTTTGAACATACAGATTAAAAAATGTGCTAGCACTTTAAAAAACACTAGGTATTTTAATAAACAACCGTGTATAAATACCCTTAAGAAAATTTGAAGAACATTAAAAACCGAACAACTTGAAATTACAGAATACACAGAAAATTGAACAAATAATGTTTGACGTTTCTAAATCTAAAAAAAAGTATTGTTTGAACACTCTCACTTACAGAACACCAAACATCTTTACAAAATTTAATGAACATTAAAAGCCGAACATATTGAGAGTACAACATACATGGTGCTCTAAGTAAAAAAAATTTAGTAAATAATGTTTGGCTATATCAAAATTTAAAAAGTACTGTTTGAGTGCTTTTCTTTCCAAACATCAGATATCTTAGAAAATATCATCCTTGGTTTATAATAGCCTTAATAAATTAAAAAAAATTAAAATAAACTTAGGGTATACCGGTGTTTACTAAAACCGAGTGAATACCATTTGCTCATCATAGTCTAAAAACTATCCTTTAAGCACTCTGACTTTTAAAAAAATATTAGATATTTTAATAAACAGTCATGTATAACAAAATTTGAAGAACATTAAAAACCGATCACATAAAAATTGCAGTATACACGGTGTTTAATAAAAGAACTGAACAAATGACGTTTAACGGTTCTAAATTTAAAAAAAAGTATTCGAACGAATTATACAGATCACCAAATATTTTCATAATACACTTAACACAATTTTATAAATATTAAAAGCCGAACATATTTAACGTACAATATAGAAGGTGTTCTATTTAAAAAATAGAGTAAATGACGTTTGACTATATCTGAATTTAAAAAAGTAATGTTTGGGTGTTCTTATTTCGAAACATCAGATATCTAAATATTATCTTAGGTGTATAATAGCCTTAATAAATTAAAAAAAATAAAAATCCATACAATCTAAACTTAGGGTATAACGGTGTTTACTAAAACCGAGTGAATGCGATTTGGTTATTCTAATTTAGAGAATATTGTTTGAACACTCTAATTTTTAAAACCACTTTTAATAAACAATCATGTATAACAAAATTTTAAGAACATTGAAAGCCGATCAAACAGAAATTTAATAAAAAAACAAATGACGTTCAACGTTTCTAAATGTTCGGTACGGTTTAATTGCAGATCACGAAATATCGTCATAATACCCTTAGCAAAATTTGATAAATATTAGAAGCAGCACATATTGAAAGTATAACATACAAGGTGTTCTATTAAAAAAAATTGAGGAAATGAAGTTTGTCTCAAGTACAATACCCTGTATATTATTACATTGTTCGAAGGAAAATTAAAGGACTTTCTTTGTAATAAGCTAATTTTGTCTATCTGCAACGGTTTTTGAAATACTTACAGTTTTAATATTTTTATTTTAATTCTTCGTGGTATAATCCATGTGTATCCTGTATAAAACGAGCATAACAGTTGTCATACTTAAATAAATGTTAAAATGTATTTACTTTTGTATTACGTATGTGAGTGAGAATGTAATTTCACAAAAAAAAAGTTTTAAAAGATATAGAAATAATACTATGAAAAAAGAATTTTTTTTAAAAAGTACTCTTTTACTTACGCTAAAAAGGAGAAAATAATTTTTCTCTTCACCAAAATGCGATCAAAAATCTTTACGACTAAAAATAAAAGCTCATCATAATTCATTTCTCTCGGTCACATGTTTATAATATGAGCGCCCCACGCTTTTATTTTTAGCCGTAAACGTTTTTGATCACACTTTGGTGCAAAGAAAAAAATTATTTTCTCCTTTTTAATGCACTTTCTACGCGTAAATAAAAGAGCGCTTATTAAAAAAGTTTTTTTTTCATAGTATTATTTTCATATCTGAAATTTTTTTATATAATCACATTCTCACTCACGTACATAATACAAAAGTCAATAGACTGTACCATTTATTTAACTATGGCAAATGTTATAATTGTTTTCTGCTCAATATACCTAATATTATACAGGGTGCACATTTATTATACCACGAAGAATTAAAACAAAAATCTGAAAATTGTAAATACTTCAAAAACCGTTGCAGATAGACAAAATTTGCTTATTACAAAAAATGTAAGTCTTTCAATTTTATTTCGAATAATGCAATAATAAATAGGGTGTTGTATTTAAGATAATATAGTTATTTACATTTAAAACAAAAAAAAACTATAAATCCATATTTCTGGTACACCCTGTCTAAAAATTAAATCTAATATTTCTTAATAGATCAATGCCTGCACTAATTACATGCGAAGTTACAAATTCACAGATTTGATAGTAACCTCAAAACAAATTTTTGAACTACGGCGAAAAATAAGAACTTTAACAATGTTTGAAGAACATTAAAAAGCGAGAAATTGAAATTACAATATACACGGTGTTCTATTTAAAGGAAATGAGATGTTTGAACACACCCAAATTAAAAGTTGTTCGTGTGCTTCTATTTAGGGAACACCAGATATCTTAATAAATACTTACTTATGTGTATTAATTACACTTTTAACCAACTTTGAAGAACCTTAAAAATCGAACATTGAAATTATGACATACACGGTGTTCTACTGAAAAAATCTCAGCAAACAGCATTTAAATGGTGTTCCATTTAACACAAATTGGGCAAGTGACGTTTGAATATATCTAAATTTAAAAAAGTATTGTTCGAGGGCTCGTATTTAGACAATATCTCATATCCTAACAAATATCATTTGACGTGTATAACACCCTTAACAAAGTTTAAAGAACATTAAAAACCGAACAAACTGAAATTATAATATAAACGATATTCTGTTAAAAAAATTGGGCAAATGACGTTTGAACATATCTAAATTTAAAAAAGCGCTCTTGTTTGGAGAATGCCAGATATCTTCGTAAATATCATTTTGAGTGTGTAATAACCCTTGAATTTGAATTACTGTATATACGGTGTTCTATTTAAAGAAACTGGGCAAATAACGCTTGAACACATATATCTAAATTAAAAAAAAAAGTATTCTTCGTGCGTGCTCTTATCTATAGAACACCAGGTATATTAATAGATAATTATTTTAGGTATTTAATATCTTTAACAAAATTTGAAAAACACGAAAACCTATCAAGTAAAATTTTTCAATATACAGGCTATTTCATTAAAAAATTGGGGAAAGTGACGTATTATTGTTATCGAGCGCTCTATTTATTTAGAGAATACCAGAAGTTTCGTAAATATCATTTTATGTGTATAATTCCTTTAACCCATCTTGAAGGCCAATAAAAACCGAACAAGCTGAAATTCCAATATACACAGTGTTTCATTATAAAACAGTGCAAAAGACGTTTGATCATTCAAATTTAATGAAATATTCTTTAAGCACCATAATTCAAGAAACACCAGAGATTTTAATAAACAATTATTTAAGAAAATTTGAAGACGTTAAAAATTAAACAAATTGAAATTGTAATATAATTATAATATAAATTTATATGTAGATTATAATATACACGTTTCATTTAAAAATATGAGACAATCAGGTTTGAATATATCCAAATTAAAAAAAATATTGTTAAAGTTCTCTTATTTAGAGAACACCACGCATCTTAAATAAATAAATAGTAGTATAATACCTTTAACAAAATTAAATACTGAACAATCTGAAATTATATTTTTTTAATTTTGATCAAGGATTTATTCTTAGCGTTCTTAAAAACCCCAATACCCAACTTTCAAAAAAATGTTTCACCCTAAAAACGGTGCGCCACTGTCAGTTTTTAAAATATTTTTATTTAGATAATGTTTTACAAATTAATTGATCATTAGCCCACGATAACTGAATTTTAGTCATATTGGATTTTAAATACGATAATCCCCCATTTTTGATCCGCCATTTTGAATCTTTTAATTTTGATAAATGATTTACACTTAGCGATCTTAAAAACCCCCAATACTCCACATTCAAATTCCGTTGATAAATTAAATAAACACGATAATTCCCAATTTTTGATCCGCCATTTTGAATTTTTTAATTTTGACAAATGATTTATTCTTAGGGATCTTAAAATCCTCCAATTCTCAACTTTCAAAAAAAAGTGTTAGTTTGTTATTTTGCCGAACTTGACCTAGATTTTATAGTAAAGAATTTTTGTACCAAATTTCATATCGATTGCTTTAATGGTTCAAAAGATATCCCGCACACACACACACACACACACACACAGCACACGCACACGCACCTGCACACGCACACGCACACGCACACGCACACGTATACGCACACGCACACGCACACGCACACGCACATGCACACGTACACGCGCACGCACACAGACTATAATTTTTTTTTCTAAGAGTGACTTTTTTATCGATAATTTTCATAATTTAAAGATTCGCGCACACTCCCACACAGGCACACAATCAAACATGAAATTGTTTTTTTCTAAAAATATGTTTTTCGTTTTGTTTAGGCCACAAAACCTCGAGATATGTAAAAAAAGGTGTTTGAAAAAACACCACACAAATTAATAAATAATTATTTCAGTGTTATATCTTTAACACAATTTGAAGAAAGGTCAGAATAATTCAAGTTCTAATGTATATGGCGTTCCATTAGGAAACTGAGCAAAGTCGTTTAAATATATCCAAGAAATAAAACACTCTGTATAATATAATCAATTTTGTGTAACTACTCCATGTGACATCACCCATTTGACAGACACTACCAAGGAATTAAAGTTAAGCAAATGGCGTTTATTAGATCTTGTTATTCTGCTGATGATTTATACATTTTCATTAATAACTTGGAAACACCGGGTGCAAAATCAAAATATGACGTTAATGTGATTCTGCCAGAGGCGTAGCGTGGGTTTCTGCCGCCCGGGTCGGAGGTCAAATTTACCGCCTCCTGATGTAGGTATTTAAATCCAAAATTTGCAGAAATTCTAAAAAATACACGTGTTATGTATTGTACAAGGTAGCTGAGGGTACAAATAAGGAAGTCACATTTTATTAAAAATCGTCAGAATTAAAAAAAATCAGTTTTTAACTAAAACTTTATTCACCTACTTTTTCTAAGCGCAAAGTCTTTAATTGTTTAAAGTTATTTAAATCCCGCCGTAATGCTTAATACCATTCAGAAATCGTAATTTTGGAAACGCTGCTCCCTGGAGTATTTCGGGATATACTTTTCTCGTCACCCTTTTGCTGTATTCGCAACATTAAAGAATATTACCATACTAATGGGACACCATGTGTCTAACTATTGTTATCCGAAATTAGTCTAAAACTTGTTTAACAGTATTTCAATTTCAATTTTGACTAATATGCATGATTTTTATTATCTTATAAGCCAAATGCAGAAGCTGTAATCAAATTAAAAGATCCTACTCTATGATGTATTTTTTAAAGATAATTTATATTACGTCACTTAAAACAACTTAGAATTTTTTGATTTTCAATATTTAGCCAATCACGAGCCGTCTGCGAAACTTTAATGAACAATAAAGGCTTAATAAATGAAAAATGTTTACCTTCTTTAAAATCAGGTGCGGTTCATTAGATAATGCATTTTTTTTAGTTTATTTAAATAAAGAAGATTAGATTCATGGGCGATTAATCTCAAATTTCCTGAACCAGTCAAGCTCGGCAGAAATGCAGCACATCTCACTACAGTAACTTTTTTTTACTTATAGTATTCCTAAACAGGCTAAGATTTGCCTAACGTGCTAAAGCACTCAAAAACACTGGGAGGGTTTAGGGGTTCTGTTAGGCCGCCGAGAAATGTTTATGAATAGCTACCTTAAATTTGCTTAAGTCAAAGTTTGGAGGAAAACCGAAATTGGGCAGTGTATTCCACAATTTAGTCGCAGTGTGGAAAAATGTAGATTGCGCCCGTTTAGTGTGACAAGATGGATTTTGAGTGCGTAATTATGGAGTGAATGGGAAAACCGAGTCTTCCTAGCGAAGATGACCTGCGAAGGTATTAAGGAGTGCATTTCGGAGGCACACTTGCCATGGTAATAGCGATAGAACAAAGAAAGAACTGAAACTATTCTTCTACGCTCAAGAGACTGTAGGTCAAAAGTGAGAGACGGGTCATTCATAAGCCTCATAGCTCTATTTTGGATGCGGTTTACCATATCAAGGGCGTATTGGGGAGCACTGACCCAGAGGTAAGAATTGTATTCCAGACCAGGTTGAATTTGAGCCGAATATAGTAAAATGAGTTATTGCGATGTGAAGTACTGTACAGATCTGTATAGAAAGCCTAGTTTACGGGCAGCTGTTTTGCTGATTTACAAAAGGTGGCCAACCCATGAAAGGTTCGATGATGCGGACATCCGTAACACAGAAATAGAGTTTGCAAACTTGAGATCTAAGCCATTCATATTTACAGCAGGAAATGATCGGTCTTTCTTGGCGAACACAAGGCAACACTGGGTTTTGTCGGCGTTAAACGTGAGTAGATTATTACTTCCCCATTCAAGGACACGTTCAAAGTCCCTGTTGAATTGAGGCTGCCATTTTCATTTTAACCTCCTGACTAGACTTAATGTTGTGGGAAAACTGAGATGAACTACAATGTAGAGCGCTATCGTTTGCAAGGCAATAGATCGGGTTAGTTGTTGAGGAAATGAGGTCATTTATGTATTACAGGAAAAGTGTGGGAGCTATCACTGATCCTTGGGGCACGCCCGCGTTCGAAAAGAAGCTATCGACGACAACGCCTATACGTCTTTTTGAAGAAAGCTGGATATCCAATTGATAAGCGTATCGTATAAGCCGAGCGATTTGAGCTTGGCAAGTAGGCATTTATGCCAAATCTCGTCAAAAGCCTTTGAAATATCTAAAGCTACTACAACTGTAACTCGAATGTAATATTCCAAAGTTGGGTGACATGAAAGAAGATCACCCGTTGAACGACTATGTCTGAACCCAAACTTGTGGTCGTTTCGGAGTTTATTTAACTCGAGGAACATGATTTTCGATAGAATTGGTCGATAGTTTTGTCGCCATTTTTAGGAATAGCTTGGACATTTACCAACTTCCACGATGAGGGAAACTCTCCAGATAACATGGAAAGAGTTTGGACAATACAGGTACTATCTCGGGGTAGCATTTTTTAAGGACGACAGCGGGGATAAATTTGCCTAAAAAACAGTTTTCTACCAAAAGTCTTCGTTACAGAATGTCACAAACAGTTTTGTCAACTTTTATTTATTTTGTTTTCACCTTCCAACCTACATATACATATGTAGGTATAGAAGGCTATGCAACGACTGTTTTTTCACTATTGCTAAATCGACGATCGACCATCATGCCTCGATGTCTGTGTGTGTGTGCGTGCGTGTGCGTGTGTGTGTCTGTGTGTGTCTGTGTATGTCTGTGTATGTGTGTGGGTGGCTGGCTGCGTGCGTGTGAGTATGAGTGCGAGTGTGAGGGTGAGTGCGAGAGTGAGTGTGAGTGTGTGAGTGTGAGTGTGAGTGTGAGTGTGAGTGTGAGTGTGAGTGTGAGTGTGAGTGTGAGTGTGAGTGTGAGTGTGAGTGTGAGTGTGAGTGTGAGTGTGAGTGTGAGTGTGAGTGTGAGTGTGAGTGAGTGTGAGTGTGAGTGTGAGTGTGAGTGTGAGTGTGAGTGTGTGTGTGTGGTGTCGGTGGCGGTGTCGGTGTGTGGGGGGGGCAAGGGCGGCTGCGTGCATGCGCGCACGTGCGTGCATGTGTGCGTGTGTAGGTGTGTGTATATGGATGTATGTTAGTATCCACGATAACTCCCGAACGAAAATTCCTAAAGTTACGGCAAAATCTTTTCCGTTGTGGGGGTGAAATTGTTAGAGAGAGACAAACTTAACATACCAACTTTCATAATAACCCTGATAATTACAAATGATATATCTATGTTAGTGAAATACACGTTGTTGGGTTGTTAGAACTGCCGAATAAATTACAATGTTGTCAGCTCTTGTGTTTACACATAACTTCTAATTTTGACGTTTTCCACATTTTGAGATTTTCGATTCGTGTGGCTTGCATTGTTCTATTATAAAAACAACTGTTCTTTTCATAACAAATCCTTGTGTCATTTGTAAGAACTGTTAAAAGTATTGTTACTTAGTTGAGAACGAGTATTTCCATCAAAAACTAATTTTCAAAATAAATGTAAGCAATATAACCTAAGTATTATGTTGACGTCAAATTTCATACGTTTGGCAACAATGTCAAGCGCTGACGTTTATCCCCACATTGGAAAAGAGTTTGCCGCGACTATACCTACTTAAACTTTTGTATTTAAGCTAGTTTTCATTTGGCTTAGAGCTGATTATATTTCGGGAGAAATCCAGCGACAGGGAGGGAGAGGTTATTAGAGATAGCTTTTGGTTTTTATCAAATATTTCTTAAACAGCTGCATATTTCAAAGATATAAAAATACCTGGATATGGACCTTAAACGTATCGATTAATTATGTTTTATGCAAAAGTAGAATTTGTGTTAGTTCAAATTATTTCATTATCTGGAAAACCATTAATTTTATAAGGAAAAGTGTAGACGTATTTTTTAAAGAAAATTTAATTTTACATAAATTTTTTTTACAAAGTTTTTTAATGTAAAGCGTAATAAACCTAAAAATTAAATAAATGATTGAAAATGCTGAAGCTCTATTATTGATATTTTTCTTGAAGTGGGCAGCTTTGGAATTTTTTTACGTTAATATGTATTTATATCTATGAATCTTTATCGGACATGAAGTTTTAAAAGTCATTCTAACATAGATTCCTGTTTTTGTTTTTACAATGCTGGATATTTTCGTTATGAACGTATAAAAAATAGGTTGCATAGTTATCCTAAAAAAATTGAAATTAAAATTATTTAATTTCTTTTAATTTTAGTTAGCATCTAGATGTCTATTAACCTCTGTCTGCCATGAAGTTTTAAATGTCTGTTTGACATAGATGATTGTTTTTGCGTTTACAATGTTGCCTATTTTTGTAAAGAGCTTCTTGTAAAATATGTTGCATAGTTATGCTAAAAAAATGTTATTAAAATAATGTCATTTCTTTTAATTTCCATTTTGTAGGTTGGAAGGTCCTGCGGTGTTCCACACCAGATATTTTAATTTTATTGTAACGGCAGAAAGGTTACTAATCTAAATTCGGCAATAAGTAATGAAATTCTAATCTGTTTAAAAAATGTTTTTTAAAGATGTGTACCTACAATAGAAGTAAAGTAGTTGGCAATTATGAAAATTAAACTTATTACGCAAATTTGCACAAAGGCCTATTTTTAGATTAATTACATGTAACTACGATAAGAAATATTTGACTTTTTCCAAGCTTGCATTTGTCTCGTACGGCAATTTGGGCTTAGTTCTTAGATTTTATTTTATTTTATTATTTTATGGAATTCTGTTATTTAGACATTACAAAATACCTGCATTTTAGATTAGTTGCATATAGCAATAATGGGGTATGTCGCATCATCGTCCGACTTGTCTTCACAGCAGTGATTTGTCCTGATAGTCGCTTGTCACATATCTAAATTTCTTTATAAACCATCCTTTAATTGAATTAATTATTGTCTAATTTAAATGTTTAATTCTTCGATTATTCATTTTTTTTCCTTGATTCCCTACAAATAACCCCCCGTTCCGCAATTTGAGTTATTCACGATTTGAATGTATAGTTACATTAAACTACATACACTTCCCTATGAAATACGCTGACGTTGTTGGTCACATGCATATTTATTATATAACTATTTTAATGTAGTTAATTTATGCCGAATTTAGATTTTTAAACCTTCATGCACTTAAACTTTCTTAAAAATCACCTTTATGACTACTTAATTTTAATTGCTTAATTCAGATTTTTAAGCTCTAAGTCTTCAATTTACGACAAAATATTATTATGGAGATCGCAGACAAAGGTCAGTATTTTAGATTAATTGCAAATAACTTTAATAGATATGTGGCAATTTTTCCGGGCTTAGCATTACATTGTTAGGTTGGTTGTCTACGAATAAAAAACACCGAATGCATAAATATCTTTAAAATTATTTATTTACGAAATAAATTCTTTGTTGTCAAATTTAGATTTTTAGATCTTGTCATTAATTTGTCAAGACTATATAAATGAAATACTGTTCCATGTTTTAGGCAAGGGGCTGTATTTTAAATCAATTGCAAGTAACTATAGTAAGGTATGTTACATTTATGCCAAAGTTGGCTTTGTCTCATTCAGAAATTCACAATTAATTGTCACGTAATTAAAATACTTATCTTTTAGGTACTAGATCGTGTATTTTTTATTTATCTTTATATAAATTTATACGTTTCGATAACAAAAAAGCAGAGTCCGCTTCCGAAACGTCGTGCAACACAAACAAAAACATCTTTTTAATACATTCATAACGAAAATAGGCAACATTGTGTTACATAAAAATAATAGTCTATGTCAGATGGACGTTTAAAACTTCAGATAGACGTTAATAGACATAGATGGTAACTTGAAAAAAACTCCAATGACGCCCGCTTGTATAAAATATCGATAATACAGTCATTTTCAATCTAATTTTAAGACTTATTTTAGTTTATAAGAGAAAGGTTAAGAAAAATTTAATTTTCTTTTAAAAATAAAATAAATGAATGTCCGTTATAGGTAATTGCAAATCTCGGGACTAAATGACAAATGCTTTCAAATTTATATATGCTGTTGAGGCTGAGGTATAGATTGTTTTAGTACACCAAATTTTCGATAGGTGGCGCTTCTCAAAAGATCCGAAAACTCGTTTTTTCGCATATATTCCGAATACTGTTCGTACGTACATAGTTTTTATTAGGCATTTTCAAGTGACGCCACAATGTGTGACTTTGCCTGATGTTGGACAACTTTAACGCACGTACTTATGGGATGTGATTGTTTTCTGACGATTTGATCGGTGAAAATGTTTCTGTGCTAATACTTGTAGATGAGGATTGTATTGATACAATTCACCTGAAATACGTGAATGAAGTGAACAATTATCCTACGTAATATTGAAAAATTCGTGCGATTTTTAGGTTAGTCACCATCAAACTCGTCAAATTAAAACTTCACATGAGCTTTGCTTTATTAAAGCAAGTAACAAAATACTTACAAATTTCTATTACAATGTCGTAAAGGCGTAATAATGTTCACTAATTAACTATGAAATATCTTAACATTATATACTAACACTACAATAAGTCAATTATCATGATTTGTTCTGGAGAAAACACTCAAAAATCACAAAAAAACACGTATGTTCATATGAAACGCTAACAATTTGTCCAAGATCAGCTGTTAGAGGCGGAGCTTGTGGCGTCAGTGTGACGTACTTGAAAATGCCTAATTGGCATTTCAGTGTCTAAGATTCCACGTGCGTGTTCAGTTCCAAACTACCCCCTCCATACTACTTTCCACCTTTCCTACACAGTGCCTCACTTTATTTTCAGTCTCTGTCGCTATCGTACAGTGCACGCCCGTCAATCAGTAAGACAGTCCGCTTCATAAAGGTCTGTGCAGGTTAACGTTAAAAATTTTAATTAAAAAAATACTTTTCATTTCAATAAATATTTTCTAGTAAAACAAATTAACGAATGTATATTATTATTCATTATTCATATAATGAAAAACTTTGAACTAACACTTAAATTCATCCTTAGGAATTTTTTTGCCGTTAAATTATGAGTCGTATCAAAAAATTAAGTAGGATATAATTAATCGATACGTTTAAAGCCTATATGTTGGTATTATTACATATTTGAAATACACAACTGTACCATAAATATTTGATAAAAACAAAAAAATGATTCTAATAAACCCCCCTTTCCCGAGACTGAATTTTTCCCGACATCCAATCATCTTCAGGAGAAATGAAAAGAAGCTTGCATACGAAATATTAAGTACGCACGTGTTGTTGTTCTGGAGTTATCGTGGATACTAGCATACATACACACATCCTAACACACACTAGACACACGCAGGCACGCACTCACCCACTCAGTCACACACTCCCTCACTTCCTCAGTCACTCACTCATGCACTAACTCACTCACTCACTCGCTCACTCATTCTCTACCAGCACACAACAGACGACGACACACACACACACACACACACACACACACACACACACACACACACACACACACACACACACACACACACACACACACACACACACACACACACACACACACACACACACACACACACACACACACACACACACACACACACACACATACACACTTTCCAAAAAATTGCCTTTTTAATACATGACTAAAGCAATTACGCCACCTAGCGACAGAGTTAGAAACCTGAGAATTATTTCTCTTTGTCACTTTCATTAACAAGATTTTTTCCGAAAGCTTTTGGGCCAGTACTTCCTGAGATATGCTACCTCGTTACCCTTAAGGCAAGGCCCTGTATAAATAGTTAGTGAAAGCTCAATATGGAACTCCGTGCCCGGATTTAAACGAAATGAACGTTATCTAGTTTCAACAAATTGTTCATATTACTGTTTCACAAGACAAAATGATTCAAAAGGAGATAGAAATAATTTAAAGCGTTGGAACTACTACGTACATTAATAACGTGCATTGGAAAACTCGTTAAAGGACCTTAAGCTCATTATATTTAGTATAGATACGTTTTCACTATCGAAAATTATTTAATAAACACGAAATTTTCACATTACGCAACTTTAAAATTTTCCTAATTTTAAACAGATTTTGTCAAAGACCTAATTTACGAAACGTTATTAGTTAAAAAATTATTTTTACAAACTAGGAAAAATTGCTTAATTATTTTTAAGCTTTAAGGCATTAAAATTTGGGGAAGTTTTTCACGCAGAATTTTAACTGGTCTAATATTAAATGTTTTCCAAAAAATTAGTTTATTTTTTATTATTGGCCGCAACATTGATAAAAGATTAAGTTTAACGAATTACTTTCCACACTTTTATACGTAAAGTTGTGCGAGAAACTCAACTTTCACCCATGAAAACTTAGTCAAGCTTTCATTTCATTCACTTAGATAAGTTCTACATCAGGTTTTAAAATTGAAATTTATGTTTCGATTTCGACTTTTAAAAAATCCGTGTTAATAAATTGTAATGTTTTAATCTCAACTCGAGATACTAAGTGGTCCTTTGAGACGAGAATATCGCGTGTTAAACATTCAATAATGTGCGACTGACGTTTACAATTGATGCTTTTTTAAGAGCTTTAAAGTTTTCGCTAACTTCTTGACCTCTTCTTGTTAAGCGTAATTTCATGTACTTAATAGGTAATTAAAATGATCGATTAAGTGAAAAAATTAATAAACAAGGAAAATGCATCAGCATAAAATTTTTACTTTTATGAAAGTCCACGGCTAATAATAAAGAAGTAAGATGGCCGCCGCTCAAGGCAAAGCAATCAACTCTTTCCGATGTAAATTCGCCTCTTTTAAAATCCCCTACCACCCCCAAACACCCCCATTTATACCCCTCTTTTTATTCTTTCACCCTACTTTTACACTTTACAAGGGGTCGGCACTTATAATAAGTGGAAAAGAGACACGGACATTTAAATTTTTATTGAAGAAAAGAGACGAAAATACACAAACTGTCCAATTGTACATACAGCTAGAGAAATTTTAAAGTTTTCTTCCATTTCATCTCCGGTTTTATTGATTTCTTTGTCATGCTTTTTAAAATACTTATACAAAAGAGTTATTCCCCTTCCTACTAAAATCCGAGTCGTCTTGAAAATCTTTGAGTCTTCTCTTGAACGTTTGCAAAAAAAAGAGTTTTTTTTACGCTTGAATGTACTGCAGAGAAATATAAATATCTGAGCATCAAAGAAAATCTTTTAAAATGCCCCGCTTTGAATTCATTCTTTATTAAGAAAATAAGAGAATTAGAAATGAGGAAAAAGCATTCTGTTTTAAATTAATTTCTTTCTCTACGTGCTCATAATTATAATTGTTAACTTCCACTGGCCCATATCCCAATTTTTCCCTCTTTCCCCGCAAAAATTTTTCGATCGCGCGTTATTTCCAAGTGCAAAGAAAATATAATTTATCTTTAACTTTCTAAATTAAGGGCGCTATCACTCTTGTATTCAGAAGATAATTTACAAGAACTTTCAGCGTCGTGTAAACAAAGATGCATCTATAGCAAATACCCTTACGTTGGAAAAAGACAATGGATTTTAGATGCAGCGAGTTATACTACGAATTAGAGTGTATTCAAGAAGAAACAATTTTGAAAAACGACTTTCTTTGTGTTTAAACCATTAACGACTAATTGCAACGTTTTAATTTTAAGGTCTAAGATAACTTTTGACAATCTTTTGAATGTTGGATAATTTATTATAGGAATTTTACCCGGACGCACACACTTATATATTCGAGGTTTTCTTTAAAATGCATAACGATGGTGAATCGACGAGAAAAGCAAAGAAAACGTAAACGAGGTTTTCTATAAAAAGGCATTAAAACGTGATATTGCTTATATAAACAAAAACGAAATTAATTTTATTAATTATTATACTTAAAACGTACATAAACATTAAAAATCGTGAGAGGGATTTCGCTACAATTTATTTTAAAAGCAAGCATTTTGAGGAGGTTATAAATAGAGAAAACAAAAGTCAAACTTTGAGGTTTTTTGGTTATGGCGCGTCTTTTACGATTGCAAAACCACTAAGGTTAAATTATATACAATTTTGGTATATCTTTGTGTTAAAAGAGCTACGTAATAATTTTTTTTCTGCCCTTTTACCTATTTTAATACTTACACAAATAGTGACATTATTTCAAGGCCGTATATTCAAGGTTAACATACAGGGTGGGCCAATAGTGCGTAGGTGGAAGATTGTGGGTTTATTAAGGAATATTTCTAAAGTTTGTCAATGGGATGTGGTGGGGTATCCTTAAGGCTACAAACCTAAATTATTTTCACTTGAGTCGCAAAGTTTATACAGGGCGATTTATATCAAAGTTGCATTTTTTTAAATGGAACCTCCTGTATATTCTTGCATATTTGGATTCCTTGGTCAATTCTACTGCGACTTTATGTATCACACATAGTACCTAAAACGAATCGTTTAACCGCAATTCGTCATTTTTACAAAAAAGTAGGTGTCTGAAAAAAACTAAATATCGCTGTGATCACTACACATGAAATGTACTAGCGTAAACCGAATCGTCAAATTCGAATTCTTCTTTTGTTTAGAAAAATTACATCGTCAATTTAGAAAATTTCAACCAATGGTATTTTTTCATTTTTGCACCAAACGCGGTTTTTTTTACTTTCTAACGATATAAATTAGTTGTTATAGATTTCTTTTAATTTCACAATTTCTGATTAATTTGCTGTACTTTTCAATTTTTATTTTGTATTATCTAGTAACCCGTGGAAAACAAACAATTCACTAATTATACACATTATAAAACATTATTTATTAAGTAGAAAAACACATAAACATAAAAACAAAATCGAGAAAATAAAATAAAAAGAAGAATAATTAAAAAAAAAAATTTCATCCTTAGCACATCCAACTACATCAAGCGCCCAAGGAGACCGATTTTCAAAACAGGATTAATCTTTGCAATTGGGTAGAACAAAAGTTAAATGAAAATGTACAATTTTTGGATAAGATCATGTTCACAGATCAGTGCACCTTTCACCGCAATTTGTTAACCAGCCCAATTTTTATTATTACTCAGATCAAAACCCTCACTATTTCCAAATTCATAACCAAGAGAAATGGTTCGACCCTTGATAGGATTTTCATCCCTAATTTGGGCCTTTTTTGTTTTTACTCGCTTACTTGAGGGGCGTATTTTTTTATCCCTATTTTATGGCCGCCCACGTGTAGGACATGTTTTTTTCACCCCTATTTTATGACAGCTCACGTATAGGACGCGTTTTTTTCTACCCCTATGGTTTCTTTTTGAGGGTCAACCCTTGATAGAATTAAGAGCCTTTTTGACAGCAATTTTTGTACTTGCTCACGTGAGGGGCAGTTGTAAGGGTTGGTCTTGGACTTGGGGTTGGTCTCAGGGTTATTTTTGATGGTCATCTAATTAAGGTCCTTTTGGCTATATTAAGAGCAGTGCCCCTGGAGGTAAGGCAAACGCACACGCATACAATGTTGGAAATTGCATAATTAATAAGATATTATTATTAAAATTATCGATCCTATTGCTTTAAAATGGTCATATGCTATTGGATGATCTTTTACCTATACGAGAAAACGTTGTATTTCTAATAAGGAAGTTCTCGTAAGACACGTGTAGGGCTTCGCAACTTGTTCTGGGGCCTTCGCCCCCAGGCCGGAGATGGTATGGGAACCTAACCTTATAAGACAAGTGTAGAGCTTAGCCCCTACCGGGGCCCCCTTGGTGCAATTGTATGCGGATTCTAACTTAATCTTACAGCTGTAGGCCTTCGCCCCGTCATACACTTTGTATTCTAATAAGGAGGTTCTTGTAAGACAGGACTTGTATCAGGGTCTGCGCCTTGGCCCCTTTGAGTAAAAATTGATTTTAGTGCCATCTAGTGGCGTATAAACTAATGAACATTTTCTATAATAGAAGTTGATAATGCACACCTCTCTCTTGCTATCTTGTTTCCCTCTCACCCTCTCTCTTTCCAGAGAGATTACAGTTCAAACTGAATACATTAAAGTCTAATTAAATATGACGTGAAATAATAAATAATTTCTACCCTAATGCATTGATGCTTTATGTATAGGCAGATTCTCTAAACAGTCACCACCTATACATTCGGAACATTATATCTGATTTTATTTGCATGTTCATTTACATACACACAAAATTGTTTCATTGTAACGTGTTTATTAACAGTTGTAAAAACCCATTAAAAAGACTGGAAAGTAATAATTACTTATATATAATATAGAGTTAAATCAAATTAACATGTTTTTAAGAATATCAAACTGATATAATCGAAATAAAAGGCAAACGGTTTTAATTGTTTTTTATTATTATACGTAAATTAACAATAACTACAAGTTTAAAATCAACGAATACGTACCAACTATCTGTAGAGCTCATCTTATGACGTCATCCTATAAGAGTAATAATACATTTTAAAAATCTTTATCGACATTTTTGTTAGCAATATCAGGTAAAAAACATATATTAAAAATAATACGCTTACCTTTAGAAGTGTTTTTTTCTTTCAGCTGTAACATACGTTGAACTGAAATATTATTTATACCACGTGCCCACATATAATCAATCACACTAAACACGATTTGTGAAATGGTTGGATATAAACTGGCTATTACATACCGATCATTAACTAATTTAGAAAGTAATACACAAAACCTGAATACTGCTACTCGTATTTTCCCTTTCTCTTAAAAATAATTAATAATAAATCGGTTTGAAAAATAATCATATTGTACATACGGACACACAAATTGGTTTTTTATAAAAAAAAACCACATTAAGAGTTGGAATGTGTGCAACATACGGTTTTAAATTGACCATGTATTTTTCCCATATTATTTTTTTTATTAGTTTTTAAATTTTTATTATCATGATTGTTATTAAAATTATCACATCTCTATTAGTGACCATTTTGATATAAAAAGGGATGCCTAAAATTTACCATTGCATTTTAAATTTTGGTAAAACATAATCTCGTTTTGAGGAAACGACCTTCAAAACAATCAATCAAACCAGATACATAAGAATGCTTTAATTATATCCATTTAAATAGCGAAATAAATAAATTAAAGAAATATCTGAAAATGACCTATCAAAAAAGGTTGTGTCTTTTTGAAAAACCTTAGACTTTTATAAAACAAGAACGAACGTCCTAGTCGTTATTGAAAATGCTCAACCATCTATGTACAGTATACATTGCAATAACAAATATAATTCAGCTCATTACTTTAAAATAAATGTGTAATTAAGATCTGGTTGGTATACATCAGAATGTTATTTGTTAACATGCAATTTAAACACGCGTTGAATAAGCGGTCTTGCTCGCTTATATGTTTTATTTACACAGACCTCTTGAGATTTTTATGTCAAGGGCCCGCGACAAGGGGAAAGATCCGAGCGCAAGTTCCTAGGAACTGTATGTAGTTTTGAAAATATACAGCTGCGTGGAACTATGATCAATCTCTATTAAAGAAAAAACGTCTGTTAGCTCATACACCACTAGATGGCGCCACAAACAAGCCAACCGGACACGATAGACGTGAGAGACTAAAGGGACAAGAGAAACGCGGGGATGGGAGAGACGAAAGCTACGTTTAAGTTCCAACGCTTTTGTTTTTGTATTAAATCCAATAAGATTGATAGAAACTGGCCTCTTAAATATTCAAATTATAAACAAACCCGAAAGTCCATGCCGAAAACAAGATTATTAATATAAAATTGAAAGAAAACTTAGCGTTTAAAAAATATATTTAAACAATACATCATTTATTTATTTAATTTAATTACATTCTTATCAGTCTTCTCCTTTTTAAGACTGTAATTCGTCACTATCGTCATGGTCTTGAGATTCGTCCTTTCCCTCTATCTCATCAGTCTTCTTCTTCTGTGAATCATCATTATCATCATGAGTGTGAGATATATTCACCTCATCCACTTCATTGTTTTCATCATCAGCTTGAACCGTTATATTGTAGTAGTTTACTAACAAATCCCTGAAATCTCTAATGTCCTCTGATGTTGGTTCATAAACAGGAGAATATATTATAATAATAATGCTTACTCGCTGGAGACTATATACACAGGTAAAATTTTGCTATGTTTTCATATAGGTACGAATCGCATTAACCGTACTATAGTTAGTGCGACCCAACTCCTCGACACCCGAAGATTACCGATCCTATCCGAACATCCAATATAATTTAAACAAAATCAAAATAAACAAGTTTTACAACACTTTTATTTTTTTCACAAAAAAATAGGTAACATTTTTATACACAAATTACAATTCTCTCTTTATGTCTAATAGGCGTATGCTTTAGTACATCCAATTTAATTTTAATTTTGTAATTTAGATCTATACTTTGTTCTTCCAATTCTCTTTCTAGTCAATAATTAGATATACATAACGTATCCAGATCGTCGAAATGTAACACGTTATGTAATTTATTTCTCGTGGTTATCGGATTAATATCTATTATAACTAATTCTGTCCCCTCGGATAAGCGCTCCAATTTCCTACAGTCTCTAGACTTTATAATACGTTTAATTTTTACATAGAAGCTTCGTTAATTTATCCATGTCTTGTTGAAGGAAATTTACATTTTTCGTATTTTCTAAAGTTTTTTACAGGCCCCACAACATCTATCATAGCAAGAGAATTCCATTAAATGTGGTATTTCCATTAGTTTAAACGTCTCGTCTTTTCTCTCTCGTGCGCTTCTTGTCTCTCTCGCCTCTCTCCCTCTCTCTCTCTCTCTCTCTCTCGTTTTTCTCCTCTCCCTCTCGTCTCTCTCTCGTTTCTCTCTCTCTCTCGCTTCTCTCGTTCCGTCGCTTCTCTCTCTCTCGTTTTTCTCGTTTCTCACACTTCTCCTGTCTCTCTCTCTCCCTCTCTCTCTCGTTTTTCTCCCCTCCCTCTCGTCTCGCCTCTCTCTTGTTTCCCCCTAGTTTCTCTCTCGCTTCTCTCGTTCCGTCGTTTCCCTCTCCCTCTCTCTCTCTCGTTTCTCTCGTTTCTCTAGTTTCTCTCGTTCCTCTCGTTTCTCTCGTTTCTCTCGTTTCTCTCGTTTCTCTCGTTTCTCTCGTTTCTCTCATTTCTCTCACTTCTCCTGTCGTGCGACAGGAGAAGTGAGAGAAACGTTTATTTTAAAGTAATGAGCTAAATTATATTTGTTATTGCAATGTATACTGTACATAGATGGTTGAGCATTTTCAATATCGACTAGGACGTTCGGTCTTGTATTATAAAAGCCTAAGGTTTTTTTAAAAAGACACAACCTTTTTTGATAGATGTCATTTTCAGATACATCTTGAATTTATTTATTTCGCTATTTACATGGATATAATTAAAGCATTCTTATGTATCTGGTTTGATTGATTGTTTTGAAGGTCGTTTCCCCAAAACGAGATTATGTTTTACCAAAATTGAAAATGCAATGGTAAATTTTAGGCATTCCTTTTTATGTCAAAATGGTCACTAATAGAGATGTGATAATTTTAATAACAATCATGGTAATAAAAATTTAAAAACACTAATAAAAAAATAATATGGGAAAAATACATGGTCAATTTAAAACCGTATGTTGCACACATTCCAACTCTTAATGTGGTTTTTTTTTATAAAAATACAATTTGTGTGTACGTATGTACAATATGAATATTTTTCAAACCGATTTGTTATTAATTATTTTTAAGAGAAAGGGAAAATACGAGTAGCAGTATTCAGGTTTTGTGTATTACTTTCTAAATTAGTTAATGATCGGTATGTAATAGCCAGTTTATATCCAACCATTTCACAAATCGTGTTTAGTGTGATTGATTATATGTGGGCACGTTGTATAAAAAATATTTCAGTTCAACGTATGGTACAGCTGAAGGAAAAAAACACTTCTAAAGGTAAGCGTATTATAGGATGACGTCATAAGATCAACTCTCAAATAGCTGGTACGTATTCGTGGATTTTAAACTTGTAGTTGTAGTTAATTTGCATATAATAATAAACCATTAAAACCTTTTGCCTTTTATTTCCATTATGTCAGTTTGATATTCTTAAAAACATGTTAATTTAATTTAACTCTATGTTATATATAAGTAATTATTACTTTCCAGTCTTTTTAATGGGTTTTTACAACTGTTAATGAACACGTTACAATGAAACAATTTTGTGTGTATGTAATTGAACATGCAAATAAAATCAGATATAATGTTCCGAATGTATAGGTGGTGACTGTTTAGAGAATCTGCCTATACACAAAGCATCATTGTATTAGGGTAGAAATTATTTATTATTTCACGTCATATTTAATTAGACTTTAATGTATTCAGTTTGAACTGTAATCTGGTTTCCGCAAACTGTAAGACATAATTTCGGTTGATTGATTGAGATTGATCTGGTGATCGAGCGTGATTTGTTTTAGATTGATTAATTAATTGATTTGTTTGTGTGTGAGAAAGAGCCGAAAGAGAGAGAAACAAGATAGAGCAAGAGAGAGGTGTGCATTATCAACTTCTATTATAGAAAATGTTCATTAGTCTATACGCCACTAGATGGCACTAAAATCAATGTTTACTCAAAGTGGCCAGGGCGTAGACCCTGATACAAGTCCTGTCTTACAAGAACCTCCTTAGTAGAATACAATTTTGTATGACGGGGCGAAGGCCTACAGCTGTAAGATTAAGTTAGAATCCGTATAGAATTGCACCAAGGGGGCCACGATAGGGGCAAAGCTCTACACTTGTCTTATAAGGTTAGGTTCCCATACCATCTCCGGCCTGGGGCGCGAAGGCCCGAGAACAAGTTTCGAAGCCCTACACGTGTCTTACGAGAACCTCCTTATTAGAAATACAACGTTTTCTCGTATAGGTAAAAGATCATCCAATAGCATATAACCATTTTAAAGCAATAGGATCGATAATTTTAATAATAATATCTTATTAATTTTTCAATTTCCAACATTGTATGCGTGTGCGTTTCCCTAACCTCCAGGGGCACTGCTCTTAATATAGCCAAAATGACCTTAATTAGATGACCATCAAAAATAACCCTGAGACCAACCCCAAATCCAAGACCAACCCTTACATCTGCCCCTCGCGTGAGCAAGTACAAAAATTGCTGTCAAGAAAGCTCTTAATACAAAAACATTGAAATTTTATCAAGGGTTGACCCTCGAAAAGAAACCATAGGGGTAGAAAAAAACGCGTCCTATACGTGAGCTGTCATAAAATAGGGGTGAAAAAAACATGTCCTACACGTGGGCGGCCATAAAATACGGATAAAAAAATACGCCCCTCAAGTAAGCGAGTAAAAACAAAAAAGGCCTTAATTAGGGATGAAAATCCCATTAAGGGTCGAAAAAGACCTCCCAAAAAAAACCATAGGGGTGGAAAATACGGTACCCCACGTGAGCATATAAACAAAAAGTGAAAGTGGGTTTCCCCTGAAAATCCAAGAAGGCGGCGGAAGGTGCATCTGTACTACTTTCGGTACTTCAGTTATTGGTCCCTTTTTCTTCGACGGTATTCTTAATTCGAATTTGTACTTGAATTTCCTGGATAATAAATTATTTGTACCCTTTGAAGAGATCCCGCTCGCTCAAATTACGGACATGCATTTTCACTCCGCGCCCGTGTAGTAAGTGAGTCGCTTAATAATCCATTTGTTGAAAAGTGGGTAGGAAAGGATGGACCAACACATTGGCCAGCGAGATCTCCAAACATTTCCATGCTTGATTTCTTTTTGTGGGGGTACGCAAGGAAAAAGTGTATGCTAAACTACCAACCATTGCGGAAGATATGAAAAATGGAATCCGAAACGTTTTTGCCACTATTAACCCAGTAATGTTAAATAGGGTTAAAAATTATTTTCGCCGTAGAATTAAAATTTGCTTAGAACAAGGCGGTAGACATTTTGAACATGTATAAAAATTATTTTTATTTTAGCTCGTAGTTTTGTTTTTCGTGTTTATGTATTTTTCTACTTAATAAATAATGTTATAATATGTGAATTGTTTTTTATTTACTTTCCATGGGTTACTAGATAATACAAACTACAAATTGAAAAATACATCAAATTAATCAGAAATTGTGAAATTAAAGAAATCTAGCGAACATAGATACAAACTAATTTATATTGTTAGAAAGGTAAAAAATTCCGCATTTGATGCAAAAATAAAAAAATAACCGTTTCATTTGAAAAAAAAATCAAGTTAGCATTGATTGACATTTTCTAAATTGACTAAGTAATTCTCTAAATACAAGAAGAATTCGGAATTGACCGTCCGGTCTACACTAGTACATTTCATGTGTAGTAACATCTTATAGTCATGGCCTAGTAAGTTTTGTGATCACAGCGCTATTGAACTTTTTTCAGACATCTACTATTTGTAAAAATGACGAATTGTGGCTAAACGATTCGTTTTAAATACCATGTGTGATACATAAGGTGGCACTAGAATTGATCAAGGAATCCAAATATGCAATAATCTACAGAGGGTTCCATTTAAAAAAATGCAACTTTGCGATTCAAGTGAAAATACTTTAGGTTTCCACCACATTCCATTAACAAACTTTAGAAATATTCCTTAATAAACCCACAATCGTCCACCCACGCACTATTGACCCATATAGGTACGCACTAACCATCTACATTGATAATTATGGCATACATAAACCAATACTTTCCATTAAAATTGTTTGTTTCAATTAGACATTAGTAGAAGATATGCACTTGAGCCGCGGTTTTTACCACTGGATGGTTCGAGGCGTGCGGGAGCATGAGTCTGAGGCTATTATCTACCATATGGGTGTAATTTCCACGTACGCTGGTTCTCGGAATTTGCGAAATTACTAGTATTTTTACATATTCCACGTCATTCTTGTTGAAATACATCTCCTCAACTATATGACTCATCAAAGTTAAGGATATTATTTTGAATTTGTTTTTGTAAAATATCTGGTGTGAAACAACGCACAAAGTGGAAATTAAAAGAAAAGAACTGAAAAACTATATTCATTTAGGATGATTATGCAACATCTGTTGTAATACGTTCACAATGAAAGTAGGCAACACTGTGAAGCAATAATAATAATCAATATTTAGATTTTGTTCAAGTTTTGATATTGTTATATTAGAGCCAGTTTGGGATTTTTTTACGTAATAAAATAATATGACCGACTTCCGGTTTCACCGGAAATGACACAAAAGCTGAAAATTTTAATGGAACAACCTGTATATTTTTGCATGTTTGGATTTTACGGCTTCAAATACATACAGTTCATCAGCCAAATGTCAACTCAAACGTCATTTTACTTTGACAGAGTTCGACTTCAGGAGCATTAATAAAAATTAGAAAATTAAAAATTGCTGCTTTAATTAGGAACTAAGGAAATTACTATGCATATCGTTTTACTAGTACTTGATAGAGCCATTTAATTTACAGGGTGGCCCATGTACATATATTTCTATTGGGAACAGTGAGTTTTAGTTAAAAAACCGTAATTTTTAAATTTGATCTTTAACAAACTTCACAAAAATTAATTATTAGGAAAAATAATATTGTGGGGGTAATTGTACGTCAATTATCTATAATTTAGATGACGTCATAATGATCTAAAATTAAAAAAAATAAAATTAAAATGGCGCCTGTGTTGACATTTGACAGATGAACTGTATCTATTCGAAGCCCTAGAATCCAAATATGTAAAAATATACAGGGTGTTCCATTTAAATTTTCAGCTTTTGCTGAAACCGGAAATCGACCATATTATTTTTTTATATAAAAAATCCCGAACACTAATATAACCCACCAAAATTTGAACAAAGTCTAACGACCCGTTCAAAAGATACACCGGTGGCCCCTATTTGATTTATAGCCGGTATAGATGCTAACTTGCAAATAGAAAAATTCAAAACCGCCCGCTTCATAAAATAATTTTAATAATAGTAAATTGTTTAGGGTAATTTCGCAAACCTCTTTTGTAATACGTTCATAATGAAAATAGGCAACATTGTAAAATGAAAAACAATAACCTATGTCACATAAATGTTTAAACCTTCATGTGAAAAAGAGGTTAAAATTCATGCAATTGAAACAAAAATTCAAAGCGCCCACTTCTATAAAATAATTCTAATAACAGTTTTTTTTACGATAATTAGCAGAGTGGAAGTCACACGTTATGATTTTTCCCAAGCACTTGACTACTCTCAGATTCGAACTTTGGTACCTTTCACTTACAAGTCTGACACCAGACCATATATATATATATATATATATATATATATATATATATATATATATTTTAGAACTGCACTAGCTTGGCTTATTGAATTTTACGCTAGTGCGATGTATGTGGCTTCTTTCAGTTTCCGGCGAGTTGTGTTCTCGTCCGTTGCCACTATCTGTATGTTGTCCCATTGGATGCGGTGGTTTTCGTTAATATTCCCCTGAGCTTTCTGGTCGATTTGGAGGCAGTGCGTATCTTGTATTTGCTGAATATCCTTCGTATTTTGTCTGAGGTACCTTGTACATATGGTATTATCGCTATATATTTAGAATCTTTTCGGTTATCTTTTCCCTGTTTAGGTTAGGTGTTAGATCGGGGTAAACATTGTTCTAGAGATATATTCTTTTTCTTTATTCATGTCCTCTTCTTTTGAGCATATTTTCGGGTGCGCGGATATATAGATAATGTAGAAATTCATACAGCTTATGTTTGCCGTGTTGTCAAACTACGAAGGTATTGTCCACGTATTTAAGTCACATCCTTGGTTTTTCCGTGAATTGGGACATTTCTTGGTCTTCAAAGTCTTCCATATATATACTGACTTCCATAAAAATTGCAGCACCTAGAATTTGTTGAACGATTTTATTGAAATTTTCAACTATGTCTTTCATTAGAACAAACAAACGATTAAAATTTGAATAAAATCTAGCTAGTAGTTTTTTTTTGTTTTTTCCTTTGCTCTTAACAATAAATTTGAAGATATAAACCAAACAGTGTGTAATTAACTGTCAATTTTGAAAATTGTTTGTTCACAATTTCGTTCTGAACATGGAAACAATGCCAAGAGTACGTCACATAAACATTTTTCCCAATTGACTGATTTTGAACGTGGCCGTATTATTGGCATGAGAGAGGCCGGACTTTCGCTAAGAGAAATTGCTCGTCGTGTTGACCGAAATGATACAACGGTATTGAGATGTTGGTCCAAATGATCCGAGGAAGGGGTGAAACAACGTCGCCCTGGATCAGGACGTCCCCGGAGGACTACAGATCGCGAAGAACGTCGCTTAAGACTTTTGGCCACAAAACACCGATTTTCAACAACTCCATCGATTGTAAATGATTGGATGAGATGTGTAGGACCCAGAATGTCAATGTCATCTGTTTACCGCCGGATAAGGTCTTATGGGCTGCGTTCATATCGTCCATTTTTATGTCTTCCTCTTACACCACTCCACCGTCTACGCAGGCTAGAATGGATCAATGAAAGAGCGAATCGGGCGCAAGAATGGCATCGAATTATGTTTAGTGACGAGTCCCGATTTTGCTTGTGGGCCCACGATGGTCGTAGGAGGGTCAGACGGATGCGTGAAGAACGTAAAAGTCCAAAATTTTTTGTGGAACGCAACACAGCCCTCACACGAGGAGTGATGATATGGGGTGCAATATGTTACGGTAGCAGATCACCCTTGGTCTTCATTGATGGCAACTTAAACGCCGCTGGTTATATTGCCAATGTGCTAGAATCCGTTGCGCTTCTATATATTCAGGGGATGGAAAATCTCATTTTCCAACAGGATAATGCGCACCCTCATACGCAAGGGCTACAACACGTTTTTTGGAAGAAGCGAACATTGCCGTCCTCCCATGGCCTGCTCGGTCGCCTGATTTGTCGCCCATTGAACATGTATGCGATGAGCTCGGTAGGCGACTGGGTAATTTACCACCCCTCCAAATAACTTACAAGATCTCCGGCTACGGATTCAAGAAGCTTGGGTTGATATACCACAGGCAGCTATAGATTACTTAATTGATAGCATACCACGCCGCTAAATGAGTGCATTACAAATCGTGGCGGAGTAACTCATTAGTGAAAAAAAAATTTTTAGTTTTTGTTCTTTTGTTTTCAAATTTTAATAGTTTGTTTGTTCTAATGAAATACATCGCTGACGAAAGCTTCAATAAAATCGTTCAATAAATTCTAGGTGTTGCAATTTTTATGGAAGTCAGCTTACCATTATGTTTTCGTGGTTTGGTTGGAGATTTTTGATGGTTTTCAGGAAGTACCGCGTATTCTTGACCATTTACTCGGATTTTCCCCATAACGATGTGATGATGCCTAGCAGATAGTGTGCTCATGGGTGACAAGGTGAATTTCTCGAGCTCACAGTTGGTCCCAGAGGGATTCTTTCCTTATGGATATTTGGTAGGCCGTACAGAAGCGGAGGTTTGCTATAGTGTGGGGCAAGTCTGGTTCTCTACCAATTCAAGAACTCCCCCATGTGTTTTGCCAGTGTCTAGTATATCCGTCTTTCGATTGATGGTGTAGGGTCTTTTGGTAATTGTTTGTACTCGCCGACGTCCAGTGGTTCTTTCACGACAAGTTTATACAAGAGACATACACATACAGGGAGGTACCTACACTACAACTTCAATCACCACAAAAGCGTGAAGTTAGACGTGGCAAGATACTTGTACGATAGAGAGAAAACAATGTGTTCAAAACAAAACCGACTAAAGAAAGACAAAGAAAATATCGCTAGAACACTTAAATAAAATGGCTACCCGGCCTAACACCTAACCTAAACAGGGGAAGCGTAACGGTAAAAAGAAGATCCTAAATATACAGCGATAATACAATAAAGGTATCTCAGACAGAACACGAATGATACGCAGCCTGATGACGGAAACATAGCCCGCTTCCGAAACGTCGCATAACTGTGGAAGTAAGCCGATCAACTACAATAATTTATGAATGAATGTTTAAACCTTCATGTTAGAAAGAGGTTAGTAGACATCTAGATGCTAACCTGAAAAAATAAATTCCAAAGCCTCCTGCTTCTATAAAAATATTGATAATGCAGTTTTAAACATTTTCAATCTCATTTAATTAATTTTTATTCAGCTTTGAAAAAATTAGAACAAGCACTTTAATACCACATTAGGAACTTTTGCGCCAAATTACGCATCGTATCAAAAAATTGTATAGAGTATACTTAATCGATATGTTTAAGATCCATACCTGTTTCTGTTTCAGAAATATTTGATAAAAACGAAAAACGACGCCTAATAAACCCCTTCCTCCCCCCGCTGGATATTTCTCAAAATATAATCAGCTCCAGGATAATTGAAATGAAGCTTAAATACACAATTTTAAGTACGCACGTGCTACGGCTCTGAAGTTATCGTGGATACTAACATACATCTACACACACACACACACACACACACCACACGCACACGCACACGCACACGCACACGCACACGCACACGCACACGCACACGCACACGCACACGCATACGCACACGCATACGCACACGCACACGTACACGCACACGCACACGCACACGCATACGCACACGCACACGCACACCCACACGCACACGAACACGCACACGTACATGCACACGCACACGCACATGTACACGCACACGCACAAGTACACCCACACGCACATGCACATGCACACGGACACGCACACGCAAACGCATATACACTCGCACATACATTAGCGCGCGCGACACACACACACACACACACGCGCACACGCACACGTACACGCACACGCACACGCACACGCACACGCACACGCACGCACACGCACAAGCATACGCACACGCGTACGCACACGTACACGCACACGCACACGCACACGCACACGCACACGCACACCCACACGCACACGAACACGCACACGTACATGCACACGCACACGCACACGCACAAGCATACGCACACGCGTACGCACACGCACACGTACACGCACACGCATACGCACACGCACACGCACACCCACACGCACACGAACACGCACACGTACATGCACACGCACACGCACATGTACACGCACACGCACAAGTACACCCACACGCACATGCACATGCACACGGACACGCACACGCAAACGCATATACACTCGCACATACATTAGCGCGTGCGCACACACACACACACACACACAAACATGTCGTTTAAGCCAATAAAGCATCTTCCGGGAATGTTTGTGAGTCCTATATGGACTGGCAAACATTAGCGAATTTAAGTTTAGCTATTAAACTACGAGGAATAGAATTTATTCAATTGCGGTTAAAATTAATGACGTTTTTTATTGACAGTCAAGAAATTATTGTTAAGCAAAAAGCGTACTAAATGAAAACCCTAATCGGTAATTCAAACAAATACGGAGTCATTTGAGAATGATTCTTTACAAAAAAAAGCTGATATACAGTAGGGTGTCGCTTTTTGCACAATCTCTTCTGTCAGCAACCTAATCTCTACATGTTGGTGCAGAACGTTTCTCTAGAGGATATAAAGACAATTTTGTTAACAAATTAAAACAAAAAAGAAACACTCAAATGCTCATGACACTTAGCTAAACAGGATATAAGATCAGAATATATCATGTTTACGAACAACGTCCTATGTGAGGTAAAACAATTAGAACTTTATTTATTTTCAATGTGATTATACTAATGAGTACATATCTAGATTTCAGAAGAAAAAGGCGATTTATGTTAGCATATGTGCCTGATAATCTTGAATCTTTACATCTATTTATAGTCTTCTACACTACTTTACATTACTTTACATTACTATACATTACTTTACATTACATTACTTTACATTACTTTACATTATTTTACATTACTTTACATTACTTTACATTATATTACATTACTTTACATTACTTTACATTACTTTACATTACTTTAGATTACTTTACATTACTTTACAATACTTTACATTACTTTACATTACTTTACATTGCTTTACATTACTTTACATTACTTTACATTACTTTACATTACTTTACATTACTTTACATTACTTTACATTACTTTACATTACTTTACATTACTTTCTTTACATTACTTTACATTACTTTACATTACTTACATTACTTTACATTACTTTACATACTTTACATTACTTTACATTACTTTACATTACTTTACATTACTTTACATTACTTTACATTACTTTACATTACTTTACATTACTTTACATTACTTTACATTACTTTACATTACTCTACATTACTCTACATTACTTTACTTTACTTTACATTACTTTTACTAATTACTTTAACATTACTTTACATTACTTTACATTACATTTTACTTATCTTTACATCTTTACATTACTTTACATTACTTTACATTACTTTACATTACTTTACATTACTTTACATTACTTTACATTACTTTACATTACTTTACATTACTTTACATTACTTTACATTACTACTTACATTACTTACTACATTACTTTACATTACTTTACATTACTTTACATTACTTTACATTACTTTACATTACTTTACATTACTTTACATTACTTTACATTACTTTACATTACTTTACATTACTTTACATTTACTTACTTACTTTACATTACTTTACATTACTTTACATAACATTACTTTACATTACTTTACATTACACATTACTATTACATTACTTACATTACTTTACATTCTTTACATTACACATACTTTACATTACTTTACAATTACTTACATTTACATTACTTTACATTACTTTATATTACTTTACATTACTTTACATTACTTTACATTACTTTAATTACTTTACATTACTTTACATTACTTTACATTTACTCTTACATTACTTTACATTACTTTACATTACATTACATTACTACATTACTTACATTACACATTACTACATTACATTTACATTACATTTACATTACATTACTTTATACACATTACTTTACATTACTTTACATTACACATTACTTACATTACTTTACATTACTTTACATTACTTTACATTACTTTACATTACTTTACATTACATTACTTTACATTACATCATTACATTACTACTTTACATTACTTTACATTACTCACACACTTTACATTACCTTTACATTACTTTACATTACTTTACATTACTTTACATTACTTTACATTACTTTACATTACTTTACATTACTTTACATTACTTTACATTACTTTACATTACTTTACATTACTTTACATTACTTTACATTACTTTACATTACTTTACATTACTTTACATTACATTAATTCCTTTACATTACTTTACATTCCTTTACATTACTTTACATTACTTTACATTACTTTACATTACTTTACATTGCTTTATATTACTTTACAATACTTTACATTACTTTATATTACTTTACATTACTTTACATTACTTTACATTACTTTACATTGCTTTACATTGCTTTACATTACTTTACAGTACTTTACATTACTTTACTTTACGTGTAATCAATACTGATAAAACCAACTTTAATTTTAGCCATGTTATCGATAATGTGGGTACTTCTTACATTCACTTAGGACTTTCGTAATCCATACTGATATAATGAGTAATGTTTACCGTTTAATACTAAACCAAATAATGCGCAAATGTTATGGTAACCGAATGTGTTTTACATGAATAGCTTCCAATTCTAGAAATATTAAGATAGAGTTAGACTACCTGGACAATAATAGCTGTGTAAACGGAGGTTAATACTTAGTTTGTAATTTATCAATAGTAACGGTTAAGGTTTTAGCGAAAATAATAACTAACAGAGTAACATTGAACAAGTAGGTATATGAAAAATATTTTAGAGAGAGGTTGAATGTCTTCATGTATGGCGCTGAATGCCACGTAAATAGCGTTTAAAACAGTTTAATTGCCTAACTCATTAAACGGATGAAGTGACTATATGATTAAATATAAACACAGTTTTGGGAAACAAAAACAAAACTTTTAAAGTGTTTCATTTGTTTTAGTTTTATTTCTACAATTAGGATGTCAATGACATATGATGGTTTATTGATATGTGTCTTATTTATTTTTTAATATACGAATCTTCATTTGTTTTAAATATATATTTTTCATTAAAAATAAGGTGTAATTAATTTTTTTTTTGTCAAAGCATGTTTACTGTAGTAAATTTGTTAGGTTACTTATTGCATACAAATTTTACGAAACTGGTTTACCACTTTTTAAAAACTAAGTAATTTTATATCTTGGTTCAGATAAGCCAAATTACAAATAATTTAATCTGCAACAGTAGAAATGTATAAATAAATTAGGTTACAGGCGCGATTCATTTAGCTGGGCACATACAGTGACACCGAAAGCTAAAACTAATACTTTTTAATGCAATAGTCATTTCAATTTTAATAAAATTATTATGTTTTACTAATAAATGGTTTAATAATACTTGCATTTGTATTTAGAGATTGATGTTGTTACTGTTTTTAAGAAACTGTTGCAAAAGTAGATCCCGGGTAGCTTTGCCGGCCCGATGCAGAACGTGTTGTACTGTAGTACTTAGCGTTCTAATCGTTCTGTGACCCAAGGCTTGTTAGAATGTATGGTAAGTTATGGAAAGTTCATTTAATTACCGCTTTTAATGTCGTAATGTTTCCAGAATTTCTTCTAGATTATGTTAGTTGAAATAATTGTTTAGTTGTATTAACATTTTTTTAAAAATTTCCTTAAAGCCTTCTACTTTTTTTTACGCAATAATGGTTAATAATACCACTTTCTCTTTTAACGAGAAATAAAGTATTCATCAGCGTTTTAAAAACGTTTTATTGCTTTAAAATGTTACATAGGCATGTATTATACAAAAACTTAACTACTTCATCGTTTTCAATTAAACATGTAGTAAAAAACAAATTTACAAAAGTAGACATTGATAAATCATTTAATCTAAAATATGAAAACATTAATGCGTAGATGATATATTGTTCTATATGCATCTATTTTTATCGATGTAGATAGCAGTCCAATGTTACTTGGTTTATTCGCTCCGCAGGCCTCTTTGGTTTTACTGTTATCTTCTTTCCGGTTCATCATCTTGTTTCCGACGAGCGATTTAATACAATGCAATTTAGTGGTTTAACTTTTACTCATGGCTCATCACTCTATTACGCAAGAAGATACCCCTAGGTTTTCATTTCACTTATGGCTCACCACCTTTTGGATTACACAATAAACCGTTTTTACCTTTAATGACACATCATTGTAACATCAAGGTCACATAGATTACGTAACCACTTTCACTTATGACTAATCATGGTACCATTAATGATTTCTTTAAAAATTACAAGATCATGTAGTACTATTGCACTAGTACTTGCACAATGATTTAAAAGCTAGACCAAACAAATTACTCAACAAATAAACAAACAAACATATTCGCAAGAACACGAAAAAGCAAACATCATAACAATACATGAAATTCACGATTCTTAAAATTGTTTCAACATATACACATTCTTCAAATCGGTACATTTGGAAATAAGAGGGATTATAAAACTAACGTCATATCTTTGTTTATGACCACTATTTGATGCAAAGGTTTACTTTATCAGATCGAATTATGATTCTAAATGTACTCATTACACTGATCCTCATAGATTTAGATGTCTGTGACTATCGGGTGCTTTAGAGAAAATAAGTGTCATATTTGATTCTGCATATTCGCACTGATCAGAGAATGCTAGACGAACATTCTGAATCAAGGGGTCTTTTGTGCAGCACGGGACCCACGGGTGGGTCACACCTCTGTTTTTATCGAATAAGCGTGGACCACCTATGAGTTATACCTATGCTTTGAAAAAATAAGGCTAATACATCGGTAGGTGATGTGTTTTTATTGTGTAAGTGTTACTCATCGGTGGGATACGCTATCTTTTTCGAATAAGGTTTTCCCGTTGACCAGACTCACTTGTGTTTTATTGAATAAGTGTAATCCATCCGTGAGACACTTCTGTTTGTATCGAATGAGCGTGACAAGCCGGCAGCTTACGATTTTGTTTCATCGAGTATGCGTGATTCCCTGATGGGCCACACCTGTGTCTTTATTGAATAAACGTGACTTATCGAATGAACGTTATCCCACTGGTGAGTCACACCTGTATTCTAGTGTAAAAAGGAGCTGTTGAGTACCTTTGGTGATACGTTTTCCTTGAAACAAGGCGTTTTTAATTGCAATGAGGACTTTTGTGTACCACTGGTGGCATACTTATCGAACTAAGCGTTTCTTCATAAAAAACACGATGTGTGACCGACCAGTGGGCCACACCTATGGCTTGACGCTCCGGTGGGTCACACCTATGTTGTTACCGAGTAAACCCAACTCACCAATGGGTCACACTTGTGTTTCTACTGACAAGCGAGACTCACCGGCGGGGTCATACTTGTTTTCATTTGGGCTGGTCGTGTTTTATCGAATAAGCGTGACTCGACCGGTGGGTCACATTTGTGCTTTTAACGCATAAGTGCAAATGAGACTCCTCCACTCATTGATTTATGGCCTTTTTTCATCACAATAAGGCCTTTGTGTGCTACCGGTGGAAATCTTATTTGCATGTCTGCGTCAGCTGTTTTGTTGGAAGAAAATGAGAACGTTTGTTTTCGGATTTCGGTTGCAAGAAGAACAAAATATTTGTGTACAATGACGGAATTTTTGTTGCAAGGAAATGAAAGAAAATTGTGAAATGGGAGAAATTTGTTGCCCGCAATGAAAATGTGGCAGTCTTTTGTTACAAGGAAGGAAAGAAAACATCAACTTTATGGTAAAAAATGAAATCGTTCATTCCACCTCTTAATTTTTACCTTCCAACCTCGATTTATTAGCTCATTTTACAACTTTTGGTCAGGTTTCGCTATCATGTCTGGATGTGCGTGCGGGCGCGTGCGTGCGTGCGCGCGCACGTGTGTGTATGTTAGTATCCACGATAAGTCCAGAACGAAAATACCTATGTGCTTAAAATTCTGTATTTAAGCTTATTTCTGTTTAGCTTAGAGCTGATTAGATGTTGGAAGAAATCCAGTTGCGTATAAGGGGGGGGGGGGGTTATTAGGGCCAGTTTTTGTTTTTTGTCAAATATTTCTAAAACAGCTACAGATTTCAAAGATATAAAAATACCTGAATATAGAACTTAAACATATCGATTAATTATGTTCTATGCAATTTTTTAATACGACGCGAAATTTAGCAGCAAAAACTTTCCTAAGAAGTGTTAGTTCAGATTTTTTTCATTATCTGAACAACCATTAATTTTACAAGAAAAAGTGTAGACGTACTTTTGAAGAAAATTTAATTTTACATAAATTTTCTTTATAAAGTTTTTTAATGTAAACATTAAATAAATGTGATTGAAAATGCTGAAGCTGTATTACCGATATTTTTATAGAAGTGGGCGGCTTTGGATTTTTTTTTACGTTAACATGCATTTATGTCCATTAATCTCTATCTGACATGAAGTCTTAAGCGTCATTCTGACATAGATTATTGTTTTTGTTTCTACAATGTTGCCTGATCTCGAATTTAAATTAAAATTATTTGTCTTTCATTTAATTAAGTTAGCATCTAGATTTCGATTAGCCTCTGTCTGTCATGAAGCATTAAACGTCAGTTGACATAGATCACTGTTTTTTTGTTTACAATGTTGCCTATTTTCGTAATGAATTTCTTATAAAAGAGGTTGTATAATTATCTCAAAAAAATGTTATTAAAATTGTTTCATTCCAAGTGCTTTTGTAATTTTTCATGGTCCAAAATGTCATAAGTGGAAGGAATTACGTAATAAAGTGTTGAGTCATTGAGAAGATTAAGTCGCTAGATGGCGCTATACGAAATCTTGTAACTAGCCATTAAGTATACTGCTGTAATTTGCTTTAAATTGTACCAAGAGATGGCATTACAAACTGAATGGTAACCTACAACATTCTAACCTCAAGAGAGATGCTGAATTGACCCATTATGACAGAGCGAGATAGAGTCTGGTTCATCTGGCTGCTAAAAATGTAGTCCGCCGTGCCACACATCAAACACGTATTTTTAAAATAAAATACTACGTTTTTTATTGCATATTTGATTTCTATTGATATTTCCAAGTTTTTCAATATATGCCTTACCAGGTTTCTTTCGGATTTTTTAAAAGGTTTGTCCTCCGTTATGTGAAAATCGGTACATATCAACCTTATAAATTTGGGAGAAATTCAGCGGTGTTTAGAAGTGTTTATTAGGAGCAGTTTTTGGTTTTTGTCAAATATTTCTGAAACCGCTGTATATTTCAAATACCAATATGTAGACGTTAAACATATCGATTAATCATGTTTCATGCAATTTTTGATGAAATTTAGCGGGAAAAATATTCGTAAGGTCGAATTCAAGTGTTCGTTCAAGGTTTTTAAATATCTGAATAAGGATTAATTGTATAACAAAATGTGTAGACATATGTTTTAAGAAAAATTGAATTTTACATAATTTGCTTTATAAAGCTTCTTAATACAAAGCAAACTAGGTCTAAAAATGAATTAAATATCAAGTAAGAGAGGACATAATAAGAATAGATAGAGACGTTCAAAAGCAAGAGTGATGGGCAAAAATAAAAGAATCTAAATACAATGTAAATTAGAGAAAGTTTAAAGGAGAAGGATACCAGAATATCCGAAAGGAGAAGGGAAGAAAGGAAAGAAAAAATGATAGCGAGGTTCAGATGCGGTAGAGAAGAGTTGGGGATTGTTGGAAAGGTCACCTTCTACTATTATTAATATCACTAATATGCATTTCTAAACTACTCATCTAACATAGATTATTGTTTTTGTTTTTACAATGTTGCCTATTTTCGTTATGAACGTATTAAAAGACAGGTTGCATAGTTATCCTAAAAAATAGATTAAAATTACTTCATTTCTTTTAATTTCCTCTGTGCATGTTGGAAGGTCGTGTGTTGTTCCACACCAGATGTTTTGCACTAATGCTAAATAGACTTATTAGCTCATTGTACAACATTTGACAAAGTTTCGCCAAGATGGCCATCCTGTCTGTATATATATATATATATATATATATATATATATATATATATATATATATATATATATATATATATTGATATTTAAAAAAAAAATTTAATTCTACATAACTTTAGTTTATAAAGTTTTTCAATATAAAGTGAAATAAGTCTAAAAATTAAAATATGATTAAAAACCGTTAAACTGTATTATCGATATGTTTATGGAAGTGGGCGGCTTTGATTTTTTTAAGTTAGCCTATAGATGTATATTTGTATGACATGGAATTTTAATCGTCCATCTGACGTAGATTATTGTTTTTGTTTTTATAATTTTGCTTATTTTCGTTATGAACGTATTAAAAAAAATAGTATTAAAATTATTTCATTTCTTTTAATTTCGACTTTGCAGGTCGAAAGATCGTGTGTTGTTCCACCCCACATATTTATCTAAAAAAATATAGGGGGAGGGGGCAGTGATTGATAAGTAAAAATATAAAAATAATTATCTAGATAAATATAAATATGTCAATCTATGCTACACTATGTATTGGGCCACTCGGTATATAAAAGAAAACGAATCAGCTTTTAATTATTTATGCACTATTATATTTTGGTGGAGACGAAGTTTACGTATAGACTTTGCTAGAGCGCGACACAAAGGGAAAATCTAGCAAAATGCGAAAATAAAACCATGGCGACCTAGTATAATTTTTTTTTTGTACGTTCATTCACGAAACGAACACTTATTTAGCGTCTAGTGCACAGGTACAACAAAAATGCTATTGTACGGTAGGCACGCGTACTAGCTTGACTTAAATCGTTAAAAACTAACCTCATTTGTGGAGCTGCTAAGAATTTTAGATCATTACAATTTTTATTTCATGTATTGAAGTAATATTGTTTAAATAGGTGAAACTTAATTAGGCCAGTGTATAATTATACATAATATATTATACACAGGGTCCTGAAATAGTCCTTTAGGAGTTCATAGCTCCTATACCAGTTAAGTTAGGAATTTCGTTCAAATGCAGACCTAAAATATGCATCTGGTTTGTCGGAGCCACATAGTGTAGCTACAAGAAGTCTAGCGATACTTCGACATTTAGTTTCTTTCTTTTTTTATGCAGGCCGTCCAAAATTTGGTTCCAAAATTGACAACTTCCAAACCAGTATTTCAGGTGAACCACCCTGTATATTATTTCACTATCTAATGCAGAATTTAAATGCAAATATTTTTTTATTACAACTGTATTAAAATTCTGGACCGTTATCAAGACCTTTTTTTTTACCAAAAACCGCTAATATTATAATGTATAGGTGGTGTAAATGGTATAAAATATATAAATAATATAAATAAAGAAATATAATTAAGTAATAAGTGTAAAAAGTTCTCCAAAACCAAATCGTTAAGCTAACTGGAGATACAAACCATTCACCAAAAATCGGTAGATTAACGTAGGGTGGTTCATTCCTTCGATTTGCTTAATTACCACAAATTCTGCTAGGTTACTTCCACTGAACATAAATAATAAAAAAATTGCAATGTAACACTAATAAAAATGATCTCGGACGCCAAGTTATTTTTTAATTATGCTCGGAATAACTAAACCGAGTTTTACGATAAAAATTTTATCAAAATGTAAAAAATAAAAAAATATACAGACTATGTTTATTAACAGTTAGATTAGGGTTATATAAAATATATCTTAAAAACTAGTTATAGCCTTAAATTACTAAATAATGGTTAAAATTTTAAATACCTGTACAATATATATTACTTCTTAGGAACTCCTGGTATTATAAAAATTATGCATAATTGCAAACCAAGGTGACGTAATCCTTGTGTCAATGTTGCGCAATATATTGCAATAACAATGCTTTTATGTTGTCAACCACACCCAAACTGGAATTTTATTTCTTATAAATTTGTCTGCTTGAAATTGAATAATCCGTTTAATGCATTTTCTTGAAATTTTCAAATAAAAATTGCATTCATAAAATGAAAGCGTACGCAACAGTAAAATTATATGCGTACTTAAATAGTAATTAAAGTGTAAATCAAAGTAAAAATAAAAGAAAGGAAAGTGCCTGCAAAGAGCAAATGTTTTAATTTTTAGTATAATGCGTTAAAATATCTTACCATCAAATCAATGGCACTTTCACAAAATTTAGGTGGAAACCCAAAAATATAGCTTCCTACTCAACATAAGGTTCATTAATTACTAAAATGGACGCCTAGAATATCAGACGATGTAGTCGTGTGCGAAAAGATTTGCGCAAAGAATTAAGTCAACGATGACGTATCGCGCGAAAATATTTGAGCAAAAAAATAATTTAAAGGGGGAGTATAAACCATTAACAAGTATATACATTTAAGTTACTCCAAAATGCAAATTAAGTTGCCTACCTCATAGCTATAATACAAAAATAATTAAAATTTTCTTATATTTACAACTGAATGAACGAAATACCTAAATTACGGTATATTTTAATACAACTCAAAATGTATTGTTACAATATGCCCATTTCATTAGTAAAGTATTTAAAAAAATTAGTCAGCCATGAAAAACAACAATGTTTATATAACAAATAATTTTGACATTACGCTTACGAAATCCATAAATACTTTTGCGGATTGTATTTTATTTTAAAAAATGAATTTTTCAAAGGAAAAGCGCATTCGCATGATTTTTGTTATGGGGAATGGCGATAAAAATTGTTTTCTAGCAAGTAGAATGCATGCATCTCAGATTCCCCATGGGCACCATCCAAAACCAACAAACTTTAGCAGACTGCTCGAGCGTTTGTTGAAACAGGGAGCGTAGATTACAAAAAGATAAAAATGATTAATTAGGAAAATCAATTTTTATGCATACTACATTCAAATGCACCAGGATCATAGAGAAAGTGACTTTCAGAGTTTTGTGAGTGGGCTCGATTCCGTCTTCAATAAAATCCATTATTTTTTATGAGGCCATATTTCATAATAGTGAATGCGTCAACAAGCATAATTTTCACTATTACACTACGGAAAATCCAAGAATCATACGACAAATCGACTACCAACATCGTTGGTCAATAAATTTTTGGGAGGAATTGTTGGAGAATATGTGGTAGGACCTCATTTTTTTAACGATCACCTTACCGGTCAATTGTATTTCCAATGTTTAACAAACGATTTACCTGTGTTGCTTTTAAATTTACGACCAAAACAAAAAACAACATGGAGCTCCAGCCCATTTCTCGTGACAGGTCAGAGCTTTGTGAGATAACACTTACGAAAATTGTTGGATTGGAAGAAGGGGGCCAGTTAGATGATCTGCAAGGTCTCCCGCTTTAACCAAACTCGACTGTTTTCTATGGGGGTATGTAAAAGATCTTGTTTATACGGAACGTTCAACAACTGAGCAGAACATGCGACGAAGAATAATCAACGCGTTTGTAACAATTACACCCGCAATGCTCCGAGATGTGGAAAGGTCCTTTCAAGCAAGAATAGACAGATCGCTTGAACAAAATGGAAGACTTTTGAACATCTTTTAAGATAATTGAGCTACTGTCAAAAGTATTTGTTAAATAAACATTGTTGTTGTTCCATGGCTGACTACATTTGTTCTAATACTTCACTAACAAAATGGGCATATTTATGGTTTTTGGCAAATATCTATAATGATATACAGGGTAATTCATTTGGAAATCTTAAGAAAAACTGGTTTGAAAGTTGTCATCTTTGGAACCAAATTTTGGACACCCTGTATAAAATAAAAAAAAACTATTTAATGTCGAAGTGTTGTTAGACTTCTTGTATTAAAGTTCATACTGTGAAGGTCGGACGAAACAGATCTAAGACAGTTCATTTAATATTTTTTTCCAGGCGTGCAAAACGATTTTTAATAGTTTTTAATTTATTGCTCGTGAACTACTAAATCAGTAATTAAATGAAATTTTGGAAAATAAGAAAGAGAACAAAAACGAACTAAAATATGCAAAAAAATACAGGGTGTACCATTAAAAAACCATTTTATGTGGTCTTACTTATTTGGACCACCCTGTATATGCGAAAATATTTTCCCCAAACATACTCATATGTACAGGTTGTCCCATTTTCGTATGTTCTACGGGGTATCTCGCTTATTTTTTAGGTTAAAACCGAGAGATCCGGTGATCGTGGTGGCCATCGAACAGGTCCATTTGTTCCAATCCATCTCCTGGGAAAACGTCCATTTAGCCAGTTTTGTATTATTCTAGCATTGTGGGCCGGAGTCCCATTCTGCTGGAAGAATATATCGTTCAGTTCTAAAATGTTCATAGTTTTTTCTTGTAGAATTTGTAAGTACCCATTAGAGTTTAGGTTTTCTTCATAAATCTTGTAAACTATTTTTTGGTTAAAAATAAAGCAGAAGACATTAAATCCGAACCTGCCTTGACGCTCTCTAGGAAAAATCACGTGGGTGTTTTGTTGACTCCAAAGCCGCGAGTTGTGTCTATTAAGAATTCCCGAACTTGTGAAATGTGCCTCGTCTGACCAAATTAATTTTTTTTCAAAATTATTGTCCTGAGTTTTCATATCTATAAACCAATCTACGTTCAACATCACCAGGGTGCAGATGATGAACAAGTTTATACTTGTAGGGTTTGAATTCATGTTTTTTTAAAATCCTTTGCACTGTTGTTTTAGACAAACCGGTCTCTTCATCTATTTTCCTGCACGGGGTTTCAGGAGTGGCTTGAACAACTGCTAAAACGTTGATCTCTGATTCTTCGTTCTCTTTGTTGTACACTCGGGGTCGAGGTTGGTCAAAACACCCATGTTGGCAAAGATTAAATTTTAATTTTTGAAATATTCTTCTGTCGGGTTGTCTTCTTTCGGGATGTCTATATGACAAAATAGGTATATAAAATAAATACAAATTCTAAGGTAAAGATTAACTGACCTGTTCAGATAGAGTTCTAAGGCCTGGTCTGCGTTTTCATTAGATAATATGAAGCAGGTATTCATATCATATTTCTCAAAGTTTTCAAATTTATGGTTTCGAGCCGTATTAAAAAAAAATTAAACAACAACAACAAGAACAAGAACGATAACAATAAACAAAAACAACGAATAACAATAAATGTCAGCACTAAATTTGGGAAAATGTAACCAGGAATATTTTGAGAGAAGCAGAAACTTCAAAAATCAAATACCTAAGTAATGGCAGAACGTTAATTATTTTGTTTTTTTGCGTTACCATGGTTACCCACGGCTATCCACTATTATCAATGTAAATTATAGAAAAAAATCATTTTGTCATGTTATTTATAAAAATAAATATAGACTATGATATACCCTTGAAAAGCTCTTGGCAAAGGAAAAAGATTTTAAAAAAATATATAGGGTATCCCATAAAAAAAATAGGTTATGTCAATATCTCAAAAACTGTTATCTCTAAAGAAAATCTGAGTACGCCACTGGATTCTACGTAAAAAAATCTACAAATATCAGTTTTTACTTTTTTAATATGTCGGACAATAACAGAGTTACAGGGGATGACTGAAATGCAATTTTTCCAAAATTACCCTGTAGCACACAAACTAAGATTATTATGGCAAATTTGATTAGTGCATCTTTGGTTTCATTAAAAAATAGCACGGTGTCGCGAAAACCGCAAGGTTCTAACCTAAAAAATAAGCGAGATACCCCGTGAAACATACGAAAATGGGACAACCTGTACATAGTGTTCTATTATATTTTGGCACTCACCTAAAGGGTTAATTATTTGGTATAGAAAAAAACTCTAAATACAAAAGTAGTAGGATTTTAATTATATTACCTTTTAGGACTATCAAACTTATTATTTGTATCCATGGAAAAATTAATGTTTGACATTATGATATTGTTAATGACGGGCACAGCATTATAATAGTAATGAAACCTTTAATTTTTAATAAAAGTTAGAACTTTAAAACCCTAAAATGGGTTATTCGGAAGAAGTGAAATATGAAATAATAAAGTTGTATTACTCTAATGACAATAACGTTTCGAGTGTTAGAAATGAATATCACCGAATTTATCCTAGAAGGAGAGTCCCATAAGTAAACACCGTGAAAATATTTTTGAAGATTTTGGAGAAAAAATAGAACTGTGTCAAGAAATGCTGACGATGATCTTAATATTTTACTTTATTTTGAAGGTATTCTTAGCATGTTCTTTATTTGAATACAAGAACTGCTTTAATTTTTTTTAGAAAATCCTGAGGTCTCTATGAGGGATACAGTAAATTATTTCAACACATCGTTGAACAAAATTTATAGAATTTTGTGCTTTTACAAATACCATCCCCATAAATTTCTTCCCGTCCAGGGTTTAAGCGAAGATAATAAGAGGGAAGGTTTAGATAAATCCCCACAAAATTCAAGCTGTCAGAATACAGGGACGTTGGTCAATAAATGTCTGGTGTGGTATGCTACGGAATAAAATCATTGGATCGATTTTTTTTGTTGGAACTTTGAACGGCCAAAGATATTTAAATTTTCTTCGAAATGAAATAAAACATTGTTTAGAAGATATTCAAGTTATGGATATGCAAAACTTATATGGCAGCAGGATGGAGCACCACCTCATAATATTTTACCTGTTACTGAATTTTTAAACGATAAAAATATCTTCTGGATAGGCAACCAAGAATTTATTAGCTAATAGTCACGATTTAAGTCGTTGGACGTATTTTTGTGGGGATACCTTAAAAACAAAATATATTATAATAGACCCGAAAATTTAGAAATTATAAGAGAAAGATTAGAAAACGAAATATTTAAATTAAACAGAGATCATCTTATATTGTTATTTTTTAGTTATTAATTAATATTAGTTAAAATATTAGTTTCTGCTTTTTAATGCAACTGTTCTCTCAAATATTCAGCACATTAAAATAGCCATTCGTTTGGTTATCTATCTATTATAGGTGTTTTGACTTTCAAGTCCCTAATATTTAAATTTTAAACTCAGTTATTTAAAAATTGGCTGGACGAAATGTTAACATATTATACATTTTTGAAATCAGCTTAAAAACATCTCTTTAATTATTTAATAAAATACAGGGTATTCCGTTTAAAAAAATGTAAGTTGGGTTCATTTTTCCATCAGTTTATGAGATATTTTAAAGTTTGATAGCCCTGAAAGAAAATATAATTAGAATCCTACAACTTTTGTATTGATATCTATTTTTTCTATCTCAAATAATAAACCCTGCAGGTGGGTGTCAACACATAGTAGAATACATATACTGTATAGGTCTGTGTTCTATCGAAATTCCAAACTTAACTGGAATAGGAGTTATGGATGACTGACGCACTATTGCAGGAACCAGTGTAATTTTATTCTGGTTTGTCAGTTTATGTAAGTAAATGAAGAAAAGTGCAGTATAAAAATGGTTCTTGGCTTAAAATTAAAAATATTATTGAAAATATGCATGACCCTTTTTGACACCTCACCAGAAATCAGTTTACTGTCAAATGGAGCATCTTAAAATTTAATATCCAACAATTCACGCTAACAACGATAATCAATCATAATTAAATATTAGATTATTATAAAACATTTTTTATTTACCGACAATTATAGCCACTTATTAAAACCTTGTTTATTTAATGAAAGTAGAAAAAATAATGTATGCAACTCGTTCAAAAACTGTTCATTTCACTCAACATGTGAAAGGTCTCGTTGGACAGACGCACGTCACGTGAAATAAACACTCAGTTTTTGCACACAAATAACTATTAAATAACTAAATATAAATATCTGGTGTGGAACACCACACGACCTTCCAACCTACAAAATGAAAATTTAAAGAAATGAAATATTTTTTTAGCATAACTATACAATATCTTTTATAAGAAGCTCATTACAAAAATAGGCAACAACGCAGGAACAATAATCTGTGACAAACAGACGTTTAAAACTTCCTGAGAGACAGAGGTAAAAGACATATAGATGCTAACTTAAAAGAGATGAAATAATATTAATTTAAATTTTTTTATGCAATCTCTTCTTTATACGTTCATAACGAAAACGGGCAACATTGTAAAAACAAAAACAGTAGGGGAGAGTGGGGCAAGTGACTCATAGGGGGCACGTGAGTCTTTCGGAGTAATTCATAAAACCGGCATCATAGCCGATAAAAGTGCAGTTTATAATTGTATCAACAGGTGCGTGTTGCTGATAAAAAATTAGATGGCAATTAGTAAAACTAAGGTAAATATGAGTATTTTTTTATTTTACGTTTTGTTATATTATATTTAAGGTAAATTAGGTAAGGATTTTTCATAACTTAAAGTAAGTATCAAGCTATTTCATCATGGGCGTGACATAACCTTATTTGTGTGCAATACCGGCCGATATTTACAATGTTGCCAAATGTATCTGTTCTTCTTTGATTTATTTCTTTTTATTTTATTGTCACTTTGGGGCAAGTGAGTCTTGACCGTGACTCACTTGCCCCATAGTAGTTTAGAATATAAATAAATTATTTGTTTGTTTTTGCAGGTGGAAAATGGTCCGTAACTACGTGCATAAGACCAAAAAAGGGTCATATTCAGAAGACGCTATGCAACGTGCCTTAGAAGCAATTCAGAATAAGGAGATGTCAATCAAGAGAGCTAGTGTGGTCTTCAATGTTCCGAGAACGAGCATACACACACGGATAAGTCGTCAGGGGATCAATCCAGTTACAATCCTTGGCAGGTTCAAGCTTGTGTTTACTGCACAAATGGAAATGGAACTGTGTGAACATATAATACATTTAGAAATTACTGTTTTATGGACTTTCAACGGCAGATGTTCGACGAATTGCATTTCAGTTTGCTGAAGCTAACCAAATCAATCACCCATTCAATAAAGATCGGAAGTTGGCAAGAAAAGACTGGTTGATATCATTTTTGAAACGTCAAGGAAACCTTTCCATCCGAAGATCTGAAGCAACAGGCATTGCAAGAGTGACAGGATTTTCAAAGCAGAGAGTTGGTGTAAGAATAAATCCAACTTTATTGAATGGTGCTTTTCCTGGCACGGTAGGATTTCCTGCACAATCAGGATGGATGGATGCCCATCTGTTTGTTAAATTTTTAAACCATTTTATAGACTGCACAAAAACAACCAAAGAATCTCCAAGTCTGCTGATATTAGATGGGAATTCAAGCCATAAGTCTATTGAGTCAATAAACCTGGCTAGAAATTCTGGAATAACTCTTTTGACGGTACCACCTCACACTTCGAATAAGCTACAGCCGCTTGACGTAAGCGTATTTACACCATTCAAAACCTACCTGGCAAAAGAAATGGACCATTGGCCTACAAACCACTCTGGCCGTAGAATTACTGAATATGACATGGCTCCGATTATTAAAAATGCTCTTATTAAGGCATTTACACCAACAAATATTATTAACGGTTTTGAAAAAACGGGAATCTACCCGTATAATCCTGATGCGTTCCAGGAGAGCGACTTTGAGGCGGCCGAGAACATCCTTTAAAAAGAAACCAATCCTAAAAGCGTCAATCCATTCTTCAATTCACAGAACAATCTCCAAAACGAAACCAATCCAGAAAACGTGAATACGTCGATCAGTTCTGAGAACATTCTTCAAAGACAGACCAATCCAGAAAGCGTCAATCTCTCAGCCAATTTCGAAAACTTGGTAGATGGAACTCATTCGGAATCAGATGATATCCAGCGCTATCCCAAGGTACCACCAGTCACTTTGGAGCCATCAAAACAACCGCCATGCAGTTATGTTTCTTTTTCAAGTTTAAGTCCAATCCCAAAACCTTCAACAGAGAAAAGAAACACGAAAACAAAATTCGGAAACACAGAAGGATCTAAAATAATCACTAGTTCACCTTACAAAGATCAACTCGAAGATAAATTAAAAACAAAAAAAGCAAAATCGGTAAAAAAGAATTTTGAGAAAGCAGGCCCATGTGAAAATGATAAAAAAGTGAAAAAAAGAGGAAACATGGGGGAAAAGAAGATCATGTGCATAAAATGTGGTGCCTGGATGCACGAGGAGTGTTCAGATAATGAACCAGGTGCTAATAATTATGTTTGTGATAACTGCCGATAATTATTACTCTAAGGACTCACTTGCCCCACATAGATGATTCACTTACTCCATAGCCTGGGGCAAGTGAGTCATTTGCCATTTTTTTTAGTCTGAAATTTTACCAACGATTTTATATTTTATTCATTTTTTAAGGTCAAGTTATTAAATAAACAGTGAAAGTTGTTCTGTATCTAATAAACGCTGTTTTATTTCTAAAAGTAACAAAGTTATACCTCTTTCATCATTAAGGTGCCTCACTTGCCCCACTTTCCCCTAATCTATGTTAGAATGACGTTTAAAACTTCATATCAGATAGAGACTCATAGACATAAGTGCATTTTAACATGCATTTAAAAAAAATTCATATCGGTAATACAGCTTCAGTATTTTCATTTCATATTCATTTAATTGTTACATTTATTATGCTTTACATTAAAAAACTTTGTAAAGAAAATGTAGGTAATATTAATCTTTAAAAAATATGTCTACACTTTTTCTTACAAAATAAACGTTATTCAAATATTGAAAAAATTTTAACTAACACGTAAATTCTACATTAGGATTTTCATATCAAAGAATCAAAGAATTGCTTAGAACATAATTAAGCGATATGCTTAAGGGCTATATCCAGGTATTTTTATATCTTTGAAATATGCAGCTGTTTTAGAAATATTTGATAAAACCAAAAACTACCCCTAATAAACCCTCTCTCTCCGCTACTGGATTTCTGCCAAAATCTAATCAGCTTTAAGCCAAATGAAAAAAAGCTTAAATACAAAATTCTAAGTACGTAGGTATTTCCGTTTCGGAGTAATCGTGGATACTAACATACAGACACACACACAGACACAAACACACAGACACAAACACACACACACACACACATACACACACACACACACCCACACACTCACGCTCACGCACACGCACACGCACACGCACACGCACACGCACACGCCCACGCACACGCACACGCACACGCACTCGCACACGTACACGTACACGTACACGCACCCGCACACACATTGCTGCCTTTTTGATAGCAATTTTTTGTCGGCCTTATTTTATGGTTTCTTTTCGAACGCCTTTTTCAGCCCTTGATGGAATTTTTTACCCTTTTTGTTGTATTAAGAGCCTTTTGACAGCCATGCCTTTTTTTGTACTTGCTCACGTGAGGGGTGTATTTAGGGTTTGGTGTTGGGGTTGGTCTTGGGCTTGGGGTTGGTCTTGGACTTGGACTAGGGGTTGGTCCAAGCGTTGGTCTTGGATTTGGGGGCTGGGGCTGGGTGACGGCTTCTTTTCGGGGGGACTTCTTCAACCTTAATTATGGTTCTTTTGGTAATATTAAGGACAGTACAACCCCTGGAGGTTAGGCAATTGCACGTGTTCTGATTGAAAAAGATTTTTATTTAAGCTGTGTTCATTAACATGTATAAGGACCCATTTTTATTTTATCAAATGAGATTGCATAATTGTATTTCTTTTAATCTACAGATTGTGATCTTTTACCTATACAAAAATATATTTATACATTGGGGTTGTACTCTAATAATTAAATTTTACTGTCATTTTAAATTAACCTCAACACGCAATGCAAAAAATTATTTAAAGTTAATTACACGACACAGTAATCAGAATATTGTTTTTCTAAACGAATATTAAAACTGGTTGCTTACCTTTGAGATATCTTTAATCACCATCCTCTCGTTAAAATTGTTGTGTATACACAGGTCCTCGGTATCCAAACACTTAATATTTTTAAAAAAGATATGTTGTTTGCACTAGCTGTAATTAAATCTGTGCAACTAAATAAATAAATTAAGGTTATAACTACCGTTTTCTGCTGCACGTATAGGCACATTAATACCATTTTCTATGTTTTGACTTATGCTTAATTGATATAAAACTGGTTATCGAGTAAAAGTAATTTTTGGAACGTAAATAAAATATATGCTGTACAAACACACATTTGTTTTATAGAAAACGAATTCATTATACAATCCTCATTAAAATATAAAATAGAGTTAATTACAGTTGGTGTAATGATGTAATACCAATATTGAGTAGCATTCTTTGTTTAATAATAAATGCTAAAATCATAAATTTTTATAAAACGATTGAAAGAAAGAAATGACAGTAGGTGGTATTACGTAACGCTTAATTAAAAAACAACGTAATAAAATCTCTTTTTAATTAATAATTTGATTATCTCGTCATTTAAGATTAAAGATATAGTGAAAAAACTTACTTATAAAATCAAACACTGGTAAATTATGTAATCTAAAATAAAGAAACATTAACGTATAAAATCCACACACATTCGAATGGTAATCTTGCAGAGTCGTTTTGTTATAATGGAACCATCTAGAATTTTTCTCTAGGAAGCGTAAATGATACCCTTGCGGTGCTCGTCTAAAGGAATCAAAATATTCCCCGTTACCATTCTCGTCAATGTAGATAGCAGTCCAATGCTGACCTGGTTTGTTAGCAGGATCGGTGTGGCAGCTGATTAGAAGCACATACAAGCCGAAACACATTATTGTGGATGGGGATCGATTTCAAGCATCTCAACACTTGTGCCGCATTCATCTTTGGAACTGGTATGCACCCAGTCTTGCAATAGTAAGGCGCTTTTCAGTGCACACATAGGCCCAAGGATGCTATGGTTTAAACAACTACATGCATTTGCTTCCTCTTTCAATTGTTTAATCGATGGATAACCAGTCTCGTCCAGGTTTACTATCGGTTTGTTAAGAAACCTTAAAAACTGCTGTTTTTAACTGCCCTTAACGTGAATTTTCATCAACTCCTCACGAATATTGTTGTAGTGTACATAACCTGACCACCATTTCAGGCCGTGATAATTATCCTCCAAAAACTTTATCTATTGTGACATGGATCTTGATATAAAGTAACCTCGAGGTGGTTTTATCAGCATCAACGATAAACGACCATGATCTGTAACTACGGCAATTTCTTTCGGTATGAATTCGTTGTTAACACCACTAAACCCTTGCACGTCCAAGTATGCGTCCATCTTCTTTTACGTGCTGCTGCTGGATACTAAAACTTGAGATCTAGAGTTACTACTTTTTAACAGCTAAAATCCACGACGACGTTCCGATGTTTATCGATCTCGATCACTTTATCGAATAAAAATCTTTTTCAATCAGAACACGTGCAATTGCCTAACGTCCAGGGGTCGTACTGCTCTTAATATTACCAAAAGGACCTTAATTAGGGTTGAAAAAGGCCCCCTGAAAAGAAGCCGTCGCCCAGCTCTAGCCCTCAAATGCAAGACCAACGCCTGGACCAACCCCTATTCCAAGTCCAAGAGCAACCCCAAGCTCAAGACCAACCCCAAGACCAAACCCTAAATACACCCCTCACGTGATCAAGTTCAAAAAAAGGCATGACTGCCAAAAAGGCTCTTAGTACAAGAAAAAGGGTTGAAACTTCTATCAAGGGCTGAAAAGGACCTCCGAAAAGAAACCATAAAATAAGGCCGACTAAGAATTGCTGTCAAAAAGACCATGATTATGAATGAAAATTCCATCAAGGGGTTGAAACAGGCCTCCGAAAAGGAACAATACGGGTGGAAAATACGGTCTCCCACGTGGCCGGCCTTGTGACGTCAAAATCTAAGATGGCGGCGGAAGGTGCCAGTCTTCTACTAATATCAAACATTATGTAAAGTGTGGGTGCTTGTTTATCATCGCCGAAACGTATCTAAACCTGTAATGTCGGAAATTGCAAATATTAATTTTTTTTCAACGTTAGATAACAGGGTGATATAGAATTAAACTTGAATTTACAATCACATACGTATTACAATACAAACATATGTACACAAGAATTAAAATTTTAGTAAAATAGCGAGGATACGTAGAATTTGCGGAATTAACTTTAAAACGGACACACAAAAAACGCACCAATCAACAAATGTGATATGTGTGTATTCACATTTTAAGAGATCACAAACAAGATATATGTATTATTATAAGTTTTTGTTATGAACGAATAAGTTCAAAAAAATTAAAAATAAAATTAATAATAATTTTTAATATATATGTATAATTAATTAACACCAGAATTTTGATTACTTTTTGCAAATGATATTACATAACTGTAGATGCTGCTTAGTTTATGAACGTTATTAATTTAAAGTACCGTCAAAAGGGGTGAACCGGGACAGTTTTGACATGTTTTCCTAAATAACTTTTTTTTAATGAGATAGAGGCTCCAAATAAATGCCAAAAGTGGGTCTCTGTGACAGCTTCAAAACGACATATCATTCACACCAGTCACTTTGACAGGTGATTTAAAGATTTTTTTTGTAGGCATCCTGATTCTTCCTGCTAATGGGGTCAATCGGGACGATTTATTTTGATGGAAATGACCGATACACCCCAGGAATGGGGCGGATCGGGACAAAGAGGTAATGAAAAAAAAATGCAGAAAAAACGGGATAAAAACGTGAACAACAACGTGAAATAGCGTTTATTTAACAAATAAGAAACAAAAAGCTTAACCAATGTAACAAAACATTTTTAAACTTAAGAAATAAACTAATGAACACAAATAATCACAAATAAAAAATAAAAAAAAATTAGTTTAAGTAATCTCTTTGGCTAGATTTCTTGGTAAATTCGTAGCCACCTCTACGCAAGACTGTCGGCTGTGCTAACAATTTTTTAATTTGTTCTTTGTTTATTACGGAGACATCATCTACGGCGGGAAATTTTCTTTTTTTCTATTGGGGCGAAGAAATTTGACGGTGATGAACTCGTCATCTACGTCCTGGATGAGGTCACTAAGATATTTGTCTCCTGTGAAATAGTGAATCTCAACAAAATCATCTTTTTTTAAATTTTCCAAATCCAAGTCAATATCTTCGTCATCAGATGATACAGAAGCTAACCAAACCTCCACAACATTAAGCTCATCAAAGTTGTCTTAGTCCACAATCTCGATCCTTGATGCGGATGGGCCAGCTTGAGCATAATCTTCTTTTTCATGGTTCTATGGAAACCTTTTTTCGTGACTGTTGGTTTACAAGCACTCCTGCTGCATTTAGCAAATCGATCACAGAAGCGGCCCAATGGTTAGGATTGTAATCCTCATCTATTGGTTTAGGCAATCGCTTTAAAACTTGATTTCTGTTAAGTGGAATAAGCCCTGTGCCCAAAAATAGCTTTCTAATATTTTCACTCATCGTTTCCAAATTATTAAGGGTTTTCAGCAATGGCGGAAGATATTGCTTTGGATAGGGCCTTTATAATTTTTCTTCCAATCTTCCAGCACGCGTCTCCAAGCTTTTGCTGGGTCAGATGGGTGGCTGAAGGAGGTAAAAACCCACATTTTATGTCATTCTCTTCATAGAGTTGAATGACTTTATATGAAAGGTGACTACACTTTCCACCAATTAAAACTCTTGCAGCAGGTTGCTTTTTAAAACATGGAAGGGCAATATTTTCGAACCAGTTTTCAAAGACAGGTTAGTCGAACCAACCACTAGAATTTCTGCCGTAGCGTGCGTTTCTTGGCACATCATAGATGTGCTCACTTTTATAGACAATAAATGGTGGTAGCAAAATACCACCACCACTTCCTGCAAACATGACCGATGTGGAGCTTCCTGCCGAATCAATAATCCGTTCAGGATGTCTAGTTTTTTGTCTTACTATCACTTTTTTTCGTCCAGCGTCATCAACAGAACAAGTCTCGTCATAGTTGACAATGGAGTTGGGTTCTACATTTTCTAATAGGGTTTGTAAATTGTCAAAATATGAATTTACTATTTCGTGCGAGATACTTGCACGGGTCCTCTTAATATTTTCACACAGCCTCTGTGTAAGGACATTCTTATGTCGCGATAAGAAGGAATTGGCCCAGTCCAATCCTGGCATATTATTTTGGAATCTGTTCACTTTTACGCCTGTTCTGTCCAAGTAGCCCTTGACAGCATATTGAAGATCCATTCCCCTACCATCCCCTACTATCATCTGAACCAAAAGTTGTTCTTCTTGTGTCAGGATGGTCTGCCCTTCTTGCTTTTTGAGTGGCTCTCTTTTATGCCATGACAGTGTTGATTTTGGGATACCAAAAACTTGCGAGGCCTCTCGTAGACCTATCTCACTCCGTCGAATTTGTCTCAGAGCCGTTTCTAACGTTTGTTCCCTATAGTTTTGTCAGACTCTTGTCCCAGGTACTTTATTGTACTTTCGGACCATTGTCCTGATTGTATCCGCCATTTTTTAAAACGTTCTTGTTTCATTTTTTTTAATGTTTAACACTTCAAATAATGACGTTTAAAAATCTCAGACTCCTACCTTTATTCCTTACAGACTTTTAACATAAAGTTTTCTAATCTATAAAAAAATCGATATTTCTCAATGATTTTTCTGGCACGTTTTTGTTTACTATTCGTCACTAAACTAACAGGTTGCCGGTATATATGCAAGAGCCAGCATGTTTACTTTGATTTCTACCTGTTATAAGGGATGAAAACATTAACCTTGAGACAGAGTTGCCGCTTATGTAAATAAATACCCGAATATCCCGATTCACTCCTTAGTCCTGAATCACCCCTTATGACGGTATCACTGTTTGCATTAATGGAGTGATCTAACTCCTAAAAAAAGACGTTTCGTTAAGTTTTTTTTCTTTTCGTAAGATAACAGCTTCGTTACAGTTTATCTCATGATGCTGCTGGACCACCTATTCAGTTAGGCCACACGTTGTTATTTCTCTTTTTTAACCACTATTATGTGATTCTCTCCAATAAACTTCGCGACGTTTTCCCAATATACGTTTTACAGCATCCTATACGAGGAATAGAATACACGATATTTGTTTTTTCCAAAATTGTTAAAGGAGATTTAGTTTTTGAATAAATTACGTACAGCTTTAACGTTTTTCATGGCTATCTTCCGATGGGCGAGGAGGATTCTTTAGCAAAATTTGTCTTAGTGCCTTGAAACTGTTTTGTTGGTAATTGTTGTGAGATAACTTCATAACCCTATTTTTTCAAGCTAAAACTGGGTCAGTTCTGATTCTCGGAGGAAGATGTGAATGGTAGTTGATGAAGCGATTACTGTACATAGGTTTTCTGTACCGTTCCGTACGTAATATGTTGTTTGTGTTTTATGCGTTCATCGAAAAATGAGTTCAAAAACGTTGTAAAAACAAAAACAATCATCACTGTCAGAATAACGTTTAAACGTCATGTTAGATAGAAGTTAATATGTACATGTTAACGTAAAAAAATTCCAAAGCCGCCCGGTTCTATAAGATATCAATAATACATTTTTACCATTTTCGTTCATATTTACTTAATTTTTAGACTTACCTTGCGTTACATTAAGAAACTGTATAAAGGAAAGTTATGTAAAATTAAATTTTTTTTTAAATATGTCCACACCTTTTCTTATAAAAGTAATCGTTATTCAAAAATTTTAACCAACATTTAAATTCTACCTCACGAATTTTGTTGCCGCTAAATTACGCGTCCATCTCAAAAAACTGCATAGAGCATAATTAATCGATATGTTTAATATATATATATATATATATATATATATATATATATATATATATATATATATATATATATATATATATATATATATATATATATATATATATATATATATATATATATATATATATAGGTATTTTTATATCTTTGAAATATGCAGCGGTTCATATTTGATAAAAACCAAAAACTGCCCTTAATAACCCCCTGCTCGCGACTGCATTTCTCCTAAAATCTAATCATCTAATCAGCTCCAAGCGAAATGAAAACAAGCTTAAATACCAAATTTTAAGTAGGTAGGTGTTCTCGTTCTGGAATTATCGTAGATACTAACATACATTCACACAGACACACACATCCTGACATCATGGCCGATCTTGATGAAACTTGCTCAAAAATTGTAAAATGATCTAATAAATCGATTTAGTGTTAGTGAAAAAAAAGTCAATTGCATAACCTTCTATACCTACATGTGTATATGTAGGTTGGAAGATAAATATACCTAGATGTAGGCCTTGACCATATCGATTCATTATTATGTTCTACGAATTTTTTTATACGACACGTAATTTACCGGCAAAAGAATTTAAGTGTTCAAATCAGTTATCTGTATAACGGTTAATTTTATAAAAAAACGGTAGACACATTTTTAAAGAAAATTTAATTTTACATAACTTTCCTTTATGAAGTTTCATAATATATTATATATTTCTCAATAAAATAAGTCTAAAAATTAATTAAATATGAATGGAAATAGTTATACTGTATTATTGATATCTTACAGGAGCGGGTGGCTTTGGAATTTTTTTGTAAGGTTAACGTGTATGTATGTCCATTAATCTCTATCTGACGTTTTATATGAAGTTTTAAACGTAGGTTATTGTTTTTGTTTTTACAATGTTGCCTGTTTTCGTTATGAACGTATAAAAACGAGGTTACATAGTTACATAGTTATCCTAAAAAAAATATAATTAAAATTATTTAATTTTTTTTAATTTCCAATTTGTAGGTTGAAGGTCGTGGTCACACCAGATATATTTAGGATAACTATGCAACCCCTTTTTACCTTCCAACCTGCATATATATATATATATATATATATATATATATATATATATATATATATATATATATATATGAAGGTATAGAAGGTTATGCAATCGACTTTTTTTTCACTATCGCTAAATCGACTTATTAGCTCATTTTACAACTTTTGGCCAAGTTTCGCCAAGATCGACTATCATGTCTGGATGTCTGTGTGGATGTATGTTAGTATCCACGATAGCTCCAGAACGAATATACCTACATACTTAACATTTCGTATTTTAGCTTGTTTGTATTTGGCTTAGAGCTGATTATATTTTGGGAGAAATCCAGCGGCGCGTAGGGGGGTTTATTAGGGTCAATTTTTGGTTTTTATCAAATATTTGTAAAACAGCTGCAAATTCCGAAGATAAAAAGTAGCTAGATATAGACCTTAAATATATCGATGAATTATATTCAATGCAATTTTTTGATATGACGCGTAATTTAGCAGCAAAAAATTCCTAAGGTGTATTTAAGTGTTTGTTTAAATTTTTTCATTATCTGAATAACGTTTAATTTTATAAGAAAAAGTGAAGACGTATTTCTTAAAATTTAATTTTGCATAAATTTTCTTCATAAAGTTTTTTAATGTAAAGCGAAATAAGTGTAAAAATTAAATAAATATGATTGAAAATGTTGTAGATGTATTAGCGATATTTTTATAGACGCGGGCGGCTTTGGAATTTTTTTTTACGTTAATCTGTATTTATGTGTATTGATATTAGTAGAATACAGATACCTCGCCTTTCACTTTTTGTGACGTCATTTGACCTTGAAAATTACCGATGACATCATTTGACCTTGGGAATTTCCGATGACGTAATTCGGCCTAGGGATTTCCGATTCAGCATTGGGAATTTCCGATAATGTAATTCGATCTGAGGAATTTCCGATGACCGCGCCTTTTACTTTTGACCTTGAGAAAGTTGTTTACCTTGAGGAACTGGTTTACTTCGAGAAAGTGGTTGGTCTTGGATCTGGACCAGCGCAGGAAATTTGAAATTGCTCTTTAATAATAAGAAGGTTCTTGTAAGACGGGTGTAGGAACTATTTCATGGACCTGGTCTTGCTCTGGAAATTTGAAATTGTTTTAATAATAAGGAGGTTCTTGTAAGACAAGTGTGGGGAATCTCTTGGACCTGTTTGTTTTTGTCTGTGGTGACAACTAGTGTTGTATGGACTAATGAATGTTTTATATAACCTTGAGAAACTGGTTTACCTTGAGAAAGTTGTTTACCTTGAGAAGATTGTCCACCTTTTAGAAACTGGTTGACCTTGAGAAAGTTGTTTGCCTTGAGAAACAGGCTAACCTTGAGAAAGTGGTTGGCCTAGGACTTGGACTCGCGTGGGAAATTTTAAATTGTTTTAATAATAAAGAGGTTTTTGTAAGACAAGTGTAGGAACTATCACTGGGACCTGGTCCTGCGCGGGAAATTTGAAATTGTTTTTAATAATAAAGAGGTACTCGTAAGGCAAGTGTAGGAACTACATGTAGGCCTTCGATCTTGTGTTATGGTCAGCGCCCCTGTCGCGGCCCCCTGGTTGGAAATGGTATGGGCCCTAACTTATAAGACAAGTGCAGAAACTAGCTCTCGGGACTTGGCGCCTATCGAGGCCCCCTTGGTGCAATTGTATGTGGGTTCTAACCTAATATTATAAGACAGGTGTAGGCCTTCGTCCCAGCATCATCAGAAATTTGTATTCTATTAAGGAGGCCCTAACCTTGTAAGGCAGGACTTGTGTTAGGGTCTACGCCCCTGTCCCCTTGGCGGGAAATTTGAAATAATGAGCCCTAGCCTTGTAAGAAATCTATGAGAACTTGTAATAGGTCTGCGCCCCGGCACCCTTGTTGCGAAACTTGAATTTGTGTTGCTATCTACTTGTGTGCATGGGCTAATGAATATTTTTTCTGTAATAAAGGTAGCGGTAGGACTAATTAGGGTTTGTGGCGCCATCTAGTGGTGTATAGATTAATGAACATTTTCTGTAATAGAAGTTGATCATGCACACCTCTCTCTTTCTCTCTCTGTCTCTTTCGGTTCTTTCTCACACACAAACAAATCAATTAATTAATTAACCAATCAATCATTCTCAAACAAATCATGCTCGATCAAATCAATTAGATCAATCCCAATCAAACAATCAACCAAAATCAATAAAAATTATGTCTTACAGTTTGCGGAAACTAGCTTACAGTTCAAAAACTGATTTGGTTTAGTTAATTACCGTTTGCCTGCTCAAAATCAGCCACAGTTCAACATTAACAGTTATAAAAACTTCATTAAAAGGACTGGAAAGTAATAATTACATATATATATATATATATATATATATATATATATATATATATATATAACAGAGTTAAATTAAATTAACATGTAAAATATCAAATTGATGTAATGGAAATAAAAGACAAAAGGTTTTAATGGTTTATTTCATTATTATATGCGAATTAATAACTACAAGTTTATAGTTCTCGAATACATACCCGCTGTTGTAGATCTGATTTTATGACGTCATCCTATAAGAGTATTAATACATTTGTAACGTTTGTTACAATAAATTTATGGTTTGCTCTTGTTTGAGCTAGGAGACTCCCCAAAGGCGTGATTTAGACCACCTCACTCTTTTGTGGACAATTGTTATTACAACTTAAACTATTAATATGCATTTATTCAGGACTATAATTACAAAATAAAAAAAGAATTCAATGTGACAATAATAATAAACTAAAAATGTATCCCGGTGTAAAACAAGGAATTATGAAATTAAATAAGTATTCTTGGTAACTCGTTCGTGAGGTACGCCACTGTCACTTTTCACGTGCGCTGGTTTCGCTCTCTCTGGAGAATACTATAAAATATCGGTCAGTACGGATTTTATATTCTTATCAGTGAAAATTAATGAATGATTAATTACTTGTACGGTGAGGTGTTTTTGTGTAGTTAGGTTTTATTATAACGGAGTGTGGTTGTATGGGGAAGGGTTACAGGTGAGTATGTTTTTGTCAATACTTGGGTTATGATCGACCATGTGTCTTACCAATCTATAATTTCTAAGATTGGGGAAGTGGAGTATAATCAAATACTTAGGGCTGATTAATAGGTGGATTCGGGAAATTATGGGTATAAATCTATGTGCTCGGGGCCTTCACCTCCAAACACTGTTTTCCTGAACGGGAAGTCACTTAAATTACTTTGGGAAGTGACTATACGTACGGGGCTTCCACCACCAGGCATATAGCGACTTTGATCTTTATAATTTGAACCTTTATTTCGGGACCTTCACCTCCAAACGTTAACTATTTAACCTATAAATTTTTTAAATTGCTTTCCACTCTTGTGGAAGGGTGTGGTTATTAATCTAGGTCATTCGTACTCCCTGAAAGTGTACTTATAGCAACTTTATACCCACCCACAACTTACGGCATTAACCTCCAAGCTGTTTTGGTTTAGTGAGGGTTTTTGGGATAGACATGCAGGTATTAACCAAAAGGGTAAATGTTGATGAATTGGGGTTGAACAAGGAAGAAGGTATCGGGGTGGAAAGTTGGTAAATCAGCAAAACAAGTAGGTTGGGTTAAAGAATGTAAAAGTTTATGTATATCAGGTTAAGTGTAAGTGTGAGGGTGTTAAGTATGATTCTAATATGTCTGGAAGGGTTGTGGTAATAAGTAATAAGAAAGCAGTGTTAATTAATTAGGTAACAGGTATCTGGTCTGAATAATGGAGGTGTAAATGTGTCTGGTTGTGTACAAAGTGTATGTGAGTGTCAGGTTTGTTAATAAGTAAGTGCAATGTATCTGGTAAAATTAGAAATTGCATGTTGAGGATCGGGCATATATAAGGGAAAGGCTGGAGAGGAACAACTGATATCATTTTTAGATAATGATAGAGCAGTTGTGGAAGTAACTAGTAACTAAGTTTTGATAGGAATTATTTCGAGGAAAGGAAAATTCGTAAGGGTTCATCTGGATCATTACACATTTAAAAATCTTTATCGACATTTTTGTTGGCAATATCAAGTTATATATATATATATATATATATATATATATGTTTCTATTTAGATTTCCACAAGTACTCATGTTTAAATAAGACAATTTTTCTTTAAAACTTGTGTAATTAAACGTAAAATTAATTCAACGTTTCGGGAACGTCCTTTGTTCCCTTTGTCAAGAATTTATTTGACAATTACAGAGATTGAAATAAGGTAACTATTTTTAAAAATACAGAATATGAAACAAGGTAACTAATTTAAATTTAATCTGGACGAGTGTGTTTGACTTCGGGTAGTTGGTCGAGTACATGATGTAGAAGGTGCAGACGTGGGGACGCCAGGAATAGTTGCAGCATAAGTGTTTGAAATTTCTGGAAGATTTGGAGTTGGTTGAAATGTAGAATCAACTTGTTTAATGACATTCTTCCAAATTTGTGGCATTCTAGAAGTGTCATCTCGTTTATTGAGGGCGTTTGGTCTTCTTTCAATTTCAACTGCTTCTCTAATAATTCTTTCTTGTAAGGTATATAGAGGTGCAATTAAACGGATATTGTTGGTATTAATTTGGTGTCCTGTATCTAAATGATGTGCAGCTAAAGACGATGAGGATTGTGCTGCTTAATTGCTAGTTGGTGTTCATCGGCTCTCGCATATAATATTCTGTTAGTTTGTCCTATATAAGTTCTTCGACAGTTGTTGCACGGTATCTCATACACTCCTTGGCTTTCATTAGGAATTTTGTCTTTGGGGTTTCTTAAAAGTTGGGACAAAGTTGAATGTGGTTTGAATACCGGTCTGAAGTCGTTTTTGGGAAATTTCTTTGCTATTCTGTCTGTAATTCCCTTTATATAAGGTAGAATAACAGGAATCTTTCGTTCATTGTTTGACAAGTTATTATTTCTTGGTCTTTCTATTTGGTTGGTAATTTTAATATTTCTTGATCTTTGTATCCATTTTGAATTAGTATTTTATTAATAGTCTTCATCTCTTCCGTTTTAGAATTTTGGTCAGATAAGTGGTAAGAGCGGTATATCAAGGATTTCATAACGCTACGTAATTGACCAGGATGGTGATGTGAGAGAGAGTTCAAGTATCTATTCGTATGTGTTGGTTTTCGATAAACTTTGTGTGTAAATTTACCATTAGGAAGTCTTGTTATTAGGGTGTCCAAAAAATGGAGTGAATTATTTTCTTCAACTTCCATAGTAAATTTGATGTTGTCGTGAATGTTGTTAATATGTCCTAGAAAGTGGTCCAAGTTTCCTTTTCCATGGGGCCAAACTACAAATGTGTCGTCAACATAACGAAACCAACATTTAGGTTTTAAATCTGCAGAATTTAAAGCAATGGTTTCAAAATGTTCCATATATACATTCGCAAAAGCTGGAGAGAGTGGCGAGCCCATAGGTGTTCCTTGAATTTGCTTGTAGAATTGTCCTTTGTATGTAAAATAGGTTGAGTGCATGCAGTGGTTTATCAATTTGAGTATGTCTTGGTTTATTGAGTGTTTTTCTTCTAGAATTTTCATCGTGTCTTCAATAGGTATCTTGGTGAAAAGTGACGTTATGTCGAAGCTAACTAAAATGTCATTTGGAGCCAAGGGTACAATTTTGAGTTTGTGTAGAAAATCATAAGAGTTTTGATGTAGGATCCAGCATTTTCACAAATTGGTTGAATAACTTTTGCTAGATAACGAGCAAGGTCATGAGTCGGAGAATTGAATGCACTGACGATAGGGCGTAATGGCCAGTTTTCCTTATGAATTTTTGGGAGTCCGTATATTTTGGGGATTCTTGAACTCTTCTCTCTTGGAATTAGTTTCTGTTTTGTTTCTTTGTCTAATTTTGTAGAATTAATGATAGATTTTGTTGTTTTTCTATGTAAGTGGTAGGATTGCATTGATTTTTCTTATATTCTGAAGAAGTTAGCAGTTCAGACATCTTGTGGTGATAGTCTTGAGAGTTGACAATGCCTTGCCCTTTTAAGAAAAGCGATTGCCAATGAAAGGGCTAAACTTGACTATCTCAATCGTACCCTTTATGACACATTCCAAACTTTACATGCTACCAAAATTCACCTTTCATATTCGATACGGTGGATCGTCTCATTGAAATTACTGTAGAATCATCCTTGATGGTAAAAACTAACACAGAAACAAAAATTTGAACGTCTGTCTCATACATCGCAGGCAAATAATGTAGAACCGTTAAGGACAGTACACAATTTAAGTGACAAAGAACTTAATAATAATATTCTAAATGTTTTAGGTAAAGGGTTTAATTTGCCATCACTCTAAACGGATTCCGTAGAAAACATCATCACCAACGTAGAATACGCCTTAAAAGATACAGAATCTACGGTCGCTGACGAAATTAGGTCAACGTAGCACACATTCTTCAGAACTGCAAACTTCCCAAACAAAATATCACCAAACAAGACCTCCAAATGTTAAACCAAATCAAAAATGACGACCAAATATTAATACTACCCGCTGACAAAGGAAACGCTACTGTCATTGTCAACTCTCAAGATTATCACCACAAGATGTCTGAACTGCTAACTTCTTCAGAATATAAGAAAAATCAATGCAATCCTACCACTTACATAGAAAAAACAACAAAATCTATCATTAATTCTACAAAATTAGACAAAGAAACAAAACAGAAACTAATTCCAAAGAGAAGAGTTCAAGAATCCCCAAAATATACGGACTCCCAAAAATTCATAAGGAAAACTGGCCATTACGCCCTATCGTCAGTGCATTCAATTCTCCGACTCATGACCTTGCTCGTTATCTAGCAAAAGTTATTCAACCAATTTGTGAAAATGCTGGATCCTACATCAAAAACTCTTATGATTTTCTACACAAACTCAAAATTGTACCCTTGGCTCCAAATGACATTTTAGTTAGCTTCGACATAACGTCACTTTTCACCAAGATACCTATTGAAGACACGATGAAAATTCTAGAAGAAAACACTCAATAAACCAAGACATACTCAAATTGATAAACCACTGCATGCACTCAACCTATTTTACATACAAAGGACAATTCTACAAGCAAATTCAAGGAACACCTATGGGCTCGCCACTCTCCAGCTTTTGCGAATGTATATATGGAACATTTTGAAACCATTGCTTTAAATTCTGCAGATTTAAAACCTAAATGTTGGTTTCGTTATGTTGACGACACATTTGTAGTTTGGCCCCATGGAAAAGGAAACTTGGACCACTTTCTAGGACATATTAACAACATTCACGACAACATCAAATTTACTATGGAAGTTGAAGAAAATAATTCACTCCCTTTTTTGGACACCCTAATAACAAGACTTCCTAATGGTAAATTTACACACAAAGTTTATCGAAAACCAACACATACGAATAGATACTTGAACTCTCTCACATCACCATCCTGGTCAATTACGTAGCGTTATGAAATCCTTGATATACCGCTCTTACCACTTATCTGACCAAAATTCTAAAACGGAAGAGATGAAGACTATTAATAAAATACTAATTCAAAATGGATACAAAGATCAAGAAATATTAAAAATTACCAACCAAATAGAAAGACCAAGAAATAATAACTTGTCAAACAATGAACGAAAGATTCCTGTTATTCTACCTTATATAAAGGGAATTACAGACAGAATAGCAAAGAAATTTCCCAAAACGACTTCAGACCGGTATTCAAACCACATTCAACTTTGTCCCAACTTTTAAGAAACCCCAAAGACAAAATTCCTAATGAAAGCCAAGGAGTGTATGAGATACCGTGCAACAACTGTCGAAGAACTTATATAGGACAAACTAACAGAATATTATATGCGAGAGCCGATGAACACCAACTAGCAATTAAGCAGCACAATCCCTCATCGTCTTTAGCTGCACATCATTTAGATACAGGACACCAAATTAATACCAACAATATCCGTTTAATTGCACCTCTATATACCTTACAAGAAAGAATTATTAGAGAAGCAGTTGAAATTGAAAGAAGACCAAACGCCCTCAATAAACGAGATGACACTTCTAGAATGCCACAAATTTGGAAGAATGTCATTAAACAAGTTGATTCTACATTTCAACCAACTCCAAATCTTCCAGAAATTTCAAACACTTATGCTGCAACTATTCCTGGCGTCCCCACGTCTGCACCTTCTACATCATGTACTCGACCAACTACCCGAAGTCAAACACACTCGTCCAGATTAAATTTAAATTAGTTACCTTGTTTCATATTCTGTATTTTTAAAATAGTTACCTTATTTCAATCTCTGTAATTGTCAAATAAATTCTTGACAAAGGAACAAAGGACGTTCCCGAAACGTTGAATTAATTTTTACGTTTAATTACACGTTTTAAAGAAAAATTGTCTTATTTAAATATATATATATATATATATATATATATATATATATATATATATATATATATATAATAATAAATACTATCAGATGTGTTTTCTTTCAACTGTTCTAATGATAACGGCGATGGGGAACTAAACTACATATTGAAATATTTTATACAGTTCACTAAACCGTTTTGTGTTTTTACTTAGGGATAGTTGATATAAAACTGGCGATTGGCTTTCCCACCATTAAATAAATTAAAATATAAAATATACAAACCTAATTATCTATATCACCTTACTGCAACTCGTATTTACCTTTCCCTTTTGCAGACTATTTAGAGCGAACTTATATGAATTTATATACAAAACGATGGTTATTTACAATATACATTTAAAAGATTTCACGTATATGATAAAACTGCTTTTATGGAATGCATTTGTTGTTTAACAGTCATACAACTTCATTATGATTGGAAAGTGGCGTCATGTTAATTATTGTGGTTACAAAATATTTAAAAAAATTGCTGTTGTAAAAAATATTAACGTGCAGTATTAGGTGAAATAAAAATCATTTTATCCATCCGCTTCATCTTGAGCGATTATAGCTTATTAACTAGTTAAACATCTAATACCCTGATGCTGCTTCATAATAATGTTCACCCGTTAGTAATTGTACTTTAAATACACGCAAGGGCTAGTCTAATATTTTATTTTACCATTAGTATTACACAGATGGGATTATTCTAAAAAATTAGCTAAGTTCCCCACGCTACCTTGAAATACTACATAGGCTTTCAATTCTTCTTCCCTGAAGCTGTACTGCATACATCTTTCTTTATCCAACTCCGGATCAGTAGCATTTTTTCTGATACACACAAGAAAGCATCTTCAATATAGTGGTGTATACGCCAAAACAATGGCTTGTGTCTTCTTCTTTGAGCTAGATTTTGCCTCTATACAGCATACAAGCTCTATCTTAGCTGAATTACCTCTGTCAAAAAAAGGGTTATAATCAAATTAAGTATACCGGCCTCTTTTAATCTTTGAATTTTTACCGATATGCTATCACATAAGACGGCTTTGCATACAGGTTCCGTCTCGAATGAACTATCGAAAAAGAGCTTTTAGATTTATAAACATGCCCCTAGGGAAAATAATAGAGTGTAGCTACGGAAACATTTTGAGTTATGACCGGCAGATCTTTGCGATATCATATCTCATATAGGTAAAATTTCGCGAAGCGGGGCTTTCGGCGAAGGCTGTTTCGGCGATCCCACTCCAACCCTCCCCGAGCATAACCGAGAGACACATGTAGGGTGTCGCAACTTGCTCGTAGGCCTTCATGTATTGCCGGAAAATTTGAATTTATATTATAATAATAAGGAGCCTAATGCTAACTTGCAAGACAGGTGTAGGGCTGCGCAACTTGCTCTCGGGGCTTTGAAATTAACACAACGCCACTTTGCAATCATAATGAAGTTGTATGACTGTTAAATAACAAATGAATTCCATAAAAGTAGTTTTATCATATACGTGAAATCTTTTAAGTGTATGTTGTAAATAACCATCGTTTTGTACATAAATTTATATAAGTTCGCTCTAAGCAGTCTGCGAAAGGGAAAGGTAAATACGAGTTGCAGTAAGGTGATATAGATAATTAGGTTCGTATATATTTTACATTCTAAAGCCAATAGCCAGTTTTATATCAACTATCCATAAGTAAAAACATAAAACGGTTTAGTGAACAGGATAAAATATTTCAATATGTAGTTTAGTTCCGCAACGCCGTTATTATTAGAACAGTTGAAAGAAAAACACATCTGAAGGTATGTGTTATTATTTTTAATATATATATATATATATATATATATATATATATATATATATATATATATATATATATATATATATATATATATATATATAATTATTACTTTCCAGTCCTTTTAATGAGGTAACTGTTAATGTTGAACTGTGGCTGATTTTGAGCAAGCAAACTGTAATTAATTAAAGCAAATCAGTTTTTGAACTGTAAGCTAGTTTCCGCAAACTGTAAGACATGGTTTGTATTGATTTTGGTTGATTGATTAATTGAGATTGTTTGATCGAGCATGATTTGTTTGAGAATGATTGATTGATTAATTAATTAATTGATTTATTTGTGTGTGTGTGAGAAAGAGCCGAAAGAGAGAGAAAAAGAGAGAGGTGTGCATGATCAACTTCTATTACAGAAAATGTTCATTAGTCTATACACCACTAGATGGCGCCACAAACCCTAATTAGTCTTACCACTAGGTGACGCTACCTTTATTACAAAAAAAATTTATTAGCCCATGCACACAAGTGGATAGCAACACAAATTCAAGTTTCGCAACAAGTGGGCCGGGGCGCAGACCTAACACAAGCCTTATAGGTGTCTTAGAAGGCTAGGGCTCATTATTTCAAATTTCCCACCAAGGGGGCCGGGGCGCAGACCCTAACACAAGTCTTGACTTACAAGGTTAGGGCCACCTTATTAGAATACAGATTTTTTATGACGGTGGGGAGAAGGCCTACACCTGTATTATAAGATTATGTTAGAACCCACATACAATTGCACCAAGGGGGCCACGATAGGGGCCAAGTCTCATGAGCTAGTTTCTGCACTTGTCTTACAAGGGGGCCGCGACAGGGGCGCAGACCCTAACACAAGATTGAAGGCCTACGTGGTAGATCCTACACTTGTCTTACAAAAACCTCTTTATTATTAAAACAATTTCAAATTTCCCGAGCAGGACCAGGTCCCAGCGATAGTTCCTACACTTGTCTTACAAGAACCTCTTTATTATTAAAACAATTTAAAATTTCCCGCGAAAGTCCAGGTCCTAGGCCAACCACTTTCTCAAGGTTAGCCTGTTTCTCAAGGCAAACAACTTTTTCAAGGTCAACCAGTTTCTAAAAGGTGAACAATCTTCTCAAGGTAAACAAACTTCTCAAGGTAAACCAGTTTCTCAAGGTTATATAAAACATTCATTAGTCCATACAACACTAGTTGTCATCACAGACAAAACAAACAGGTCCAAGAGATAGTCCCCACACTTGTCTTACAAGAACCTCCTTATTATTAAAAAGCAATTTCAAATTTTTTGCGCTGGTCCAGATCCAAGACCAACCATTTTTTCGAAGCAAACCATTTCCTCAAGGTAAACAACTTTCTCAAGGTCAAAATTAAAAGGCGCGGTCATCGGAAATTCCTCAAATCAAATTACGTCATCGGAAATTCCCAAGGCTGAATTACGTCATCGGAAATCCCTAGGCAGAATTACGTCATCGGAAATTCCCAAGGTCAAATGACGTCACAACAAGTGAAAGGCTAGGTGTCCGAGGTCTACTGATATCCATCTAATATGAAGTTTTAAACGTCATTCTGACATAGATTGTTGTTGTTGTTTTAACTATGTTGATTGTTTTCACTATGAACGTATAAAAACGAGGTTGCATAGTTATCCTAAAAAAGTTGAGTTTTAATTTTAATTAAGTTAGCATCTAGATGTCTATGTACCTCTGTCTGTCACGAAGATTTAACGTCTGTTTGACATAGATTATTGAATTTGGGTTTACTGTGTTGCATTTTGTCGTAATGAACTTTTTATAAAATGTTATTAAAATTATTTCATTTCTTTTAATTTCCATTTTGTGAGTTGGAAGGTCGTATGGTGATACTTTCATAATGAAAACAGGCTACATTGTAAAAACAAAAATAATAATCTATGTCAGAATGAAGTTTAAAACTTCATGTCAGGCAGAGATTAATAGACATAAATACATGTTAACCTAAAAAAATCCAAAGCCGCCTGCTTCTATAAAAATATCGATAATAGAGCTTCAGCATTTTCAATCATATTTATTTAATTTATAAATTTATTTGGCCTTAAATTAAATAAAACGTTATAAAGAAAACTTACCTAAAATTAAATTTTCTTTAAAAATACGTCTACATTTTTTCTTATAAAATTAATCGTTATTCAGATAATGAAAAAAATTTAACTAACACTTAAGCTCTACGTAGGAATTACGCGTTATATCAAAAAATTGCATAGAATATAATTAATCGATGTCTTTAAAGTCTATATCTATGTATTTTTGTATCTTTGAAATATTTTAGAAATATTTGATAAAAACCAAAAACTGCTCCTAATAACCCCCACTTCACCGCTGGATTTCTCCCAAAATCTAATTAGCTCTAAGCCAAATGAAAGTAAGCTTAAATACAAAATGTTAAGTACGTAGGTATTTTAGTTCTGGAATTATCGTGGATACTAACATACATCCATACAGACCAACGTACAGACATCCAGACATGCATAGGCGTGCACAGACTTTTTGATTAGGGGGGGGGGGCAGAATAAAGAAATCCTGCTCATAATAATTAGATATCAAATTTAAATAATGACAAATTAAAAAATGGCATAAAACATATTTTATGTGAGGCTTATCGTTTTCTGTATTAGATATTCATACAATAATTAATAGCGGATAGCGATAACACTTATTAATATTTTGTCGACATATGTAAATGTAAAGAAGTAAAATAAGTGTGTATTGCGCACGCCTATGGAGACATGATCTCTGATCTTGGCGAAACTTCAAAAGTTGTAAAATGAGCTACATATGTAAATGTAGGTGGGAAGGTAAAAAGAGGCATGTAATTTGTATTTAAACGTTTGTATATGTCAGCATTTTGTTTAAATCTTAAAATTTTACACAAATAATTTGTAAAAAAAATTAACTTGCAATTGTTTACTTTGTTTTTTTGTCGCCACACGACTACTTTTTCAAAATTCGAATTTTATGACAATAAATAAAGCCATTCTTATTTTATTTCTGTTTACGAAATTGGTTGCTAAAGATGATGTCTTTTAAATTTAATTTTGCTTTACAACAGTGAATTAGCTTACACGTATTTTGTATTTAAAGATTTTAAACGCGAATTGTACTACCCACACAATTTGAAATTGAATTTACTTTGGTCATTATTTCGTCAATATTACGTTAAAATTAATGATTAGAATTGTTTTTTTAATAATTAACGGAAGCTTGAAAGTAGGTTACAGTTTAATATGTTTATCAAGCGCAAGTATCATTTTACACTTTCGGTTGTATAAACGTAAAAGTGCGTTTAAGTTTATCTTTAGTTTTAAAAAGTGACACTCAACAAGTATTTGATAAATAGTAAAAGCCTGTTTGACTTTGAGAGTGCGGTAAAATCGTTCCAAGTATGACGTTGAGCGTCACGTAAATAGAGTTTGTAACTGTTTTCTTTCCCAATCCATTAAAAAGTATAAAGCATTTTTATCAGTTAATATAGGCAGCTTCCAGAAACAAAAACAAAACTTCAAAAGTGTATTTGTTTTGTTTTAGTTTCTACAATTCAACTGCTTATGACGTATTTATGACCAATTTTTTTTTCACCGCCTGTTATTAAAAAAATTATAAAGTTTAAGGTTTTTAGAAAATAAATTTCCTTTTAAAATTACCTTTTAAAAATCGAAATCTAAAAAGTTCTAATCAGAGTTAAAATTAATACCGAGAGCCAGGAACTTTAATTTAAAACTTTTTAAAGGTGCTGGGAGAAAATAAGAAAACCTTTTTAATATTCCCTCTCGATTTGCTTGGAAAATCAATAAAAACAAGGATCTCATTACTTTTTTGCCTTGTCGGTGAATTTTTATTCGAGACGCTTTTCGATTAGCGCGCTTTTTTTCCACCCTTCTTTTCTCTTAAAACGGCGTTTTCAGTGACTTTGAATGTTAACGATGACAAGAAATGGGAGTTAGAAATCAGCTGGGCAGCGGCATTTATATGTTAATTAATCGACGTGACGTCTAATTGACGTCGGCCACATTTCAATTGCAACCGGTTTGCTCTTTCATGCAATTTTTTTTTAAAGGTTAGGTTAATTATAATGTGCTAATGTATACGCATCGCAAATTCTAAAGCTGAAATACAAATTGCACTTAGTGTTGCATTATTCCTTCTGAATAGAGCTCCATTAGTCTTCCAGCAAGATGGAAGAAAGAAGAAGTAGCTGTATAAAAAACGGAGTTAAAACGAGGGCGAATAAATGAAAATGGCTAATTTAAATTCCCCTGTCCTTTCTTAGCGTTATCAGGTGGATATTCTACACAAACTTTCTAAAGAAAGATGCAATCATTTCTATTTATTATTGCATCAGGCGAGATGCAACTAAACGACGTTTTGGCTTTAAATAAAATTGTATATCTTTTAAGACGATACTTTTAATCATTTTGGATTGGAGAGAGTTTACGCTCAATGCTGTCCTTTTTCTAATTTATTTTCTTAAAGGGAGAAAGGAGTAACATTAACGGGTAGGAAAATATGCAAGATTAGATTATGTTCTTTAAATCACAGATTGGAAAAGGGTTGCACCCCTATCTAAATCTTACACATTTTTTTCATTCATAAACCCCATCTTTCATCTCGTATCAAACACACGTTTTCTCGCCGTTGCAAATTTTACAAAGATCGATTTCTGCAAGAAAAAAAAAACGAAACCGAAAATGAAAATATGGTTCATATTCCAATATCACGTTATTTTATTCACCCTTCTTTTAAGTTAATTTTTACCCCTCAATAACTTTTTTACCCCTCCACTTTTTTCCTCTCTCCTATACCACCCCACCATCTATTTTTCTTATTATAGGGACTGTCAGATTCAGGGAATGAAAAATGAGATATATTTAAGAATTCTTAGGGGTTGAAAATTTTGCACTGATTTTTCTTGTACCTTATTCTCATCTTACAATCTCAATTACTTCATGCGATTACTGTTAGTAAACCTCTATAGATCAAACTAATCGACCATTTAAGTTTAAAGATTAATATTTTACTTGAATAAATTTAATTTCCTAGAAAAATGAATTTAAAGTTACTATTTGAATCATTTATACCCCTATTATTATATGAAAAATTATGTAGTTACTAATTATTTCACTTAGTTAATTAATAAAATATAACAATAAATTTCCAAAGCAATATTATAAGATTATCAAGTATCTGCAACTATTGACCATCCTAGCATCAATTTAAATGTAGTTTATTAAATAATTACATCACATTTATGAGTAGACTAAATTAGGACGTTTTTGAATTAAATTTATCAATTACTATTAGATTATGTATACCATTGCAATATTGTGCGAGTAATTCAATTTATTATCACAATTAGTTTTAATACATTCTTACATTAATTAAAAGTTTATCTTAAAAAGAATTTGTAAGCTTTGATTAACGTATAATTAGTAATTAGTAATTGAATCATTATTTAGTACTTGATCTAATTAGAACAATTTCATAAACAATTCTATACCTTTAGGTAAAATTTAAGTTAATACGTGTTTAGTAACTTTACATATTAAAAAATATTGTTTTATTTAAACGATATAATTATGTGACAAACATACAGTAGAAGATAGTTATGATTTACCCGTAACAATAGTTATTTCATGGGCGCTGTAGCTGAAAGTATTTATACGCATGGATTACACGGTAATTAATAGTATTTATTAATTAAATTAATTGTTACTAATTAGCTTAATTAAAGTAGTTTATAAATAATTAGTCTTCTTTTAAGTGTAAAGTAAATGAATAAATGTGCTTATTAACTTTACTATTGTTTTATTTAGACGGTATCAATATGTGTAAAAGATGTGTAAATTATTAATTCAATTATTGTAATATCGTTATTTCATGAATGCTGTAACTTAAAAGTATTTATACGCATATATTACACGATAATTAGTATTTATTAGCTAAATTAAATTAATTTGTTAATTAAATTAACTAGTAATTGATTTAATTAAGACAGTTTAATGAATAATTAGGTATCTTTTAAGTGGAGACTAAATGAACGTGATTGTTTATTAACCTTATTAGTACTATTGATTAGTAATTAAATTTATTAAAGTAGTTTATTAAATAATTGGACAGCTTTAGGTAAACATTAATTTAATATGTTACTATTTGAATTATTTTTTCGTGTATTACTTACATGAAAAGTTATTTAGTTATTAATTATTTTATTGAATTAATTAGTGAAATATAACTTTCAAAGCAGTACTATTATAAAATTATCAAGCATCTGCAGTTATTGACTATATCAGTATTCATGAAAACTAAATAGCAATAATTATGCATAATTACAACTAACAATTGAAACAGTGAACAGTTAGTAATTAGTACAAGAAGTCACTATCGCTTGTACTTTCATTAGAGGAATAAAAATATGGACCTTGCCACGTAAATTGTGTTAATTAGAAATAAGCTTTATTATCAGTAAATAATTGTTTACATTTAAGCTATTTAATTTATTAAGTAATTACACCACTTTTATGAGTAGACAAAATTAGTACGTTTTTCAATAAAAATTATTCATGCCTATTTATTTATACCGTTGTAATATTGTGAGTAATTCAATTTGCTACCTCAAATAGTTTTAATGCCCAGTTTATTTTCAAAAAGAATTATATACATTAACTACCCGATAATTAACAGTAACTTATCAATTGCACTATTAATTAGTATTTGATCTACTTAAAACAGTTTTTTAAACAATTACACACCTTTAAATAAAGATTAAGTTAACTATTGCTTTAATTATACCTTATAATTATGTGGAAAAATACAAAATTATTAATACAAATACCTTAGTAGAAGCTAGTTATTACCCGTCACAATAATTATTTCATGGGCGCTGTAACTGAAAGTATCCATACCCACAGCTTACACGGTAATTATTAGTACTTATTAATTAAATTAATGGTTACTAATTATCTTAATTAAAGCAGTTTATCAAATAATTAGCCTTCTCTTAAGTGGACATCAATGAACAAATGTGTTTATTAACTTTAGTATTGTTTTATCGAGACTACGTAATTGTGTAAAAAATATATCAAGTTTAATAGTTGTAATATCTATATGCATTGATAACTCAGTAGTAATTTGTCAATTGAATTAATTAGTAATCGATTTAATTAAGCATCAGGTTAATAAATAAGGAGGCGTCTTTTGAGTGGAGACTAAATGAATATGTTTGTTTATTAACTTTATTGGTTGAACTATTCATTTATAATTAATTTAAGTAAAGTACTTATAGCACTGTAATTATGTGTAAAAAATAGAATTTATTAATTCAATTATTTTACTATCATTTCAACATAACTAAAATTTGTTATAGTTTATTCATCGCACTAATTATAATGTGGATCCTGTGATTAAAAAATATCTACATCCACGGCTTGCCCAGCAATTATTGGTGGTTTATCAACTTTACGTGGAGATGAAGTTAATGTTTGTTCGAATTATTGATTAGTATTTAATTTGATTGTTCAATTTATTAACTAATTAGGCTTCTTTGTTAATAACTATTGTATTACTTATAACATTGTAGTTATGTATGGAAAATATAACATATTAAGTGCTTCCATCCTAATTACAATTTGTAGTGATTTACACATCACAAAAATTATCTAATGGACGTTGTGACTATAAAAATGTTTGTACCCAGTATCGGTAGAACTGTATTAAACGAATTGTTGATTAGTAATTAGTTTAATTAAATTAGTTATTAAATAATTAAATCTCTTTAGGTATCCATTAAAATAATATGTTTGCTTGTTAACTTCTTTAATACCTAGTGATATATTTAAATCATACAATTGTGTTTGAAAAATGAAATTTATTAATTTAGTTAGTTGATAGAACTATCACAATAATAATTTCATGGGCGCTGTAACTATAAAAGTATCTATATGCACTGATCGCTATATCAAATTAATGATTAATTAGTAATTCATTTAATTAACATAGCTTATTAAACAATTGGTCCCTTTTTTAATTAAGCGTTATTTATTTTACCAAAACCCATTGCACCAAAACCATTGCAATTATGTGCAAAAATATCGATATGCATTGGTGTCTGCCTGGTAATCGGTAAGTAGTAATTAATAGTTAATAAATTTAATTACGTTAAGTAAAGCAGTTTATTACATAATTAGAGCTCTTTAAAGTGAAGATTAAATTAATATGTATGTTATTAACTTATATTTTTACATAAACCATTTAATTATATATAAACTATACAATTTACTAACTTTATTAGTCATTCTAATTATTTCCGTTGTAATTGATAAAATCATTATATGCTTTGGTTACCCACTAATTAGGAGTAATTTGTAAAGTGGATTATTATTAATTTGAATAATTAAAGCAGTTTATTACATAATTAGGCATCATTTAAGGGGCAATTTAATGTACATTTGTGTTTAGTAACCTTATTAAAAACCTTTTTTCTTATTTCAAATATGTAATTACTTGTAAAAAATACAAAATGTTAGATCAATTAGTTTTAATTCTCTTAATTAAAATTTGTTATCACATTAATCATTTTATAAACGTTGTGATTGTAAAGGTATCTACGGATTGATTACACTGTAATTAATACTATTTTAATTAGTAAATTATTGGTTGGTCATTAATTTTGTTAAAGAAGTTTATCAAATAAAATTAGACCTCTTCAAGTGAATATTAACTCCGTACGTTCATTAACTTTATTAGTAGTAACTGTTTTATTGGTGTGCGAAACGATTTACTAAATCAATCATTTGTAATACCGTTTCATCTTAATTGAACTTTATTATGGTGTCCCTATCACAATGATTATTTCATCGGCGCCGTAGTAGAAATTTAGCAATTGAGTTACTAATCACTAATTAATAATGTTACTTTATTAACTTTATCAATAACTATTGTTTTACTTACAGCTTGTAACTATATGTAAAAAATGAAAGTTGTACATTCAATTAGTGTTAATAATTCTTCTTATCTTAATTGGAATTTTGTTATGATTCGCCTTTCATAATAATCATTTCATGGACATTATAACTGCAAAAGTGTCTATACGTGTTGATTACCCTTAATCAGTAGTAATTTTGTTAATTCAAAGCTTAATTAGTACTGACTTTAATTGAGTTAGTGTGTGACATAATTAAGCCTCTTTTTAGAGAAGGTTAAATCAAAATGTTCGTTTATTTACTTTAGTAATAGCTATTGTTTAATTTAAATTATGCAATTATTTGTAAAGAATGGCAATTTTAAACTAATTAATGTTAATTCCTTTGTATCTAAATCGAAATCTTGTTATGGTTCACCCATCATAATGATAATTTAATGGGCGCTGTAACTGCAATGGTATCTATATACACTGGTTATTTGGTAATTAATTGTAATTTATCAATTGAATTATTGGTTAGTAATTAGCTTTATTAAAGCAGTATATTTAAAAAATGCCCTTTTAAGTGAATATTCATTTAATAAATTTTAAACTTTTGTTTTATTTAACTGAATGCCATACTCAGGTGTAAAACATTTTTGGCCCAACTAAAATTAATGATTCACCTATCACAATAATTATTTCCTAAACTCTATAACTGCGTTGTTTACCTGGTAATTAGTAGTAATTTGTTAACCAAATTATTAATTAGAAATTAAAGTAATTAAAGCGGTATAATAAATAATTGTACTTTTTTTAGCGAAGAATGGTTTAATCAGTTTGCTAATTTACCATTAACTATTGCAACACTGTGTGCAAAATATAATTAAAAGTTATTAACTCAATCAGTGTTGATATCCTTATATCTTAATGGATATTAACTTGGTTTGCAAATAACAATAATTATTTCAGGCGTATTGTAACAGCTAATATGTAATCTAAATGCATGATTACTCTGTAATATGTAGTAATTTATAATTATTCAGTACTAATTAGCTTAAGACAGTGTATAAATTAAGTAGGCTTCTTTTAAGTGAATACTAAGTCAATGTGATTCAGTTTCAGTTTTATTAATAGCTGTTGTTTTATTTGTACTCTTTCACTGTCATTGTAATTTGTAATGGTTTACTAGCTACAATGAGCTTTTTATCTACCAAAATATAATTTATATGCATTAATTACCTAGTAATTAGCAGCAATTTATCAACTGAATTATTCAATACTATTTAATTTAATTAATGTAATTCATTAATTACTTAGACCTCTTTTATATGTACATTGAATTGATATGTTTATTTATTAGATTTATTAATAACTATTGTTTAATTCATTTCCTTGTAATTATGTGTAAAAATATAATTTATTAATTCAATTAGCTTTAATACCTTTTTAACGCAATTGGAATTTGTGTGATGTGTACAGAACACTAATCTTAATTGAAATGTATTAATTATCTGGTAATTAGAGGTAATTTAGTAACTAAATACTTAATTATCGCAGTTTGTTGAATAATTAGACTTTTATTAAATGTTTATTAAATATAATCATGACTATTGTTATTTATACCAATATAATTATGTATTAATACCAAAATTTACTTACTGGTTTCGATATCTGTTTAGCATTATTGAAATGGGTTTTAATTTACTCATTACATTGATTATTTTATGGCCCTTGAAATTACTACAATATAATTGCATGCATTGGCCTATTCATTAGTGGTAATTTATTTATTGAATTTTTTCATTTAAATTAGAAAAAACTATTGTTTTATTTATACAATTGTGATGGTTTGCTCGTAATAATTAATTCACGTTTATTGTTACTGATATTTATTAATTACTCAATAATTCGGTGTAAACTATTGTTTATAATTAATTTAGTTAAGGTAGTTTTATTAAATAATTATGTGCATACTAAACTACTGTGTTTGTTTTACTAATACCGACCACTTTAATTATATCAGACTGTAATTGTCTGCGACAAATACCATTTATTAATTCAATTAGTTAATTTGTTATTATTCTCATCTTTTACTTATTACTAATCACCTTAATTATTTAATTGCAGTTGCAATTGTTCAAGTATAATGTATATGCATTGATTACCTAGTTACTAGTAATAATTTATCGATTACATTATGAATTAGCAATTACTCTGGTTACATCTTTATTTAAATGGCGACTAAACTAATACGTATGTCCGTTAACTTTATTTAGAGCTGGTGTTTCTATTATTTGGTACTATAATCACACATCTGTGATAATTGTAACAGACAACCTAACAATTAGTGACGATTACGAAATTAAATAAATATATAGCAATTAAAAATTAAAAAATTAAAATTAAAAATTTACCTTAATTACAAATTACTATAAAATTAATCTCTAATTAATATCCAATTGAATAAATTAAGGTATATAAGTTGATTAATAACACAATTACTAGTTTGTCAGAAGTTAACAGTAAATAAGTGCCCATTTCTAGTATAAGTGCAGTATTTGTGCAATTGAAATCAAACATTTATACTTTGTTGACCAAAATTAAATTACAGACTAAAACGTAGTATAATAGCTAATTGTGTTAACATTTACTAAATGTTATTGATTATTGATTAAACCTTCTTTCCATATAACGTTTTATTATACAACCTTAATTACCTGATAAATATCTGTCATATTAATTTAATTAGAGAAATATAAATATTGATTACTTAAAAAAGTTTTTAAAACTGAGTAAATAGTGTAGAGGGTGCTTTAAAAGTAATATTGTTGACGTACAGTTTTTCTCAATATTTATAAGGTGTGCAACAAAGAAAATTAAATTTTATCAACTTTTCTTCATTATATTAGAGTTTTCGAGTGGAAATTTAACGAACTCGAATAAAGGTTGAAAAAAAAACTTACACTGGTTATCAATTTTCCATCTTTTTTTTTGTCTACTGTTTTAACGTTGACTAACAAGAACCAACCTCTTTTAATTAAAGCATTTTCTTAAATTTCCGTCCCAATTAATTTAATTTTTCTAAATATATAAAAAGATAAAAATGAAATACAAACCCCTTTTTCTTTATTATTCTTCTTATCTCTTTGTAGGGTGGCCCTTAAATACTACTTTAACAAAGAGGATAACAACTTTTCATATTTAGAAATAAAGAGTGGGAAAGGAATAAGGGAAAAAATGTTTAAAGGCATCTTTTAGGTTGTGTTGAAAAGGGATGTACGTTTAGGTTTCCAATGAAAACGGCAGGCCTTTATATGGGTAACGTTATCAAGTAATCTTTCACTTTGAATACACAGGGAAGCCATCAAGTTTGCAAGCTAAATTTTCTTAAATGTTTCTAAGATTTGATCTTCGTTACTTAATTTTATTATCAAATCACTTTTGTTCAAATTTTTTAATTAAAATTATGCAAATTGCTTCAATTTTTTATTAATTTTTTAGGCATCTGATGTAAAAAGAAAAAGGTAATAATTTTTAGTTATAATTGTGGTAAAGGAAAATAGCTGGTGTGGAACACTACACGACTTTCCAACCTATAAAGTGGAAATTGAAAGAAATGAAATAATTTTAATGACATTTTTTTTATAATAATTATGCAACCTCCTTTATATACGTTTGTTACAAAAATAGGTAACATTGTAAAAACCAAAAACGATAATATATGTCAAACAGACGTTTAAAACTTCACGACAGACGTTAATAGACTTCTAGACGCTAACTTAAATTAAAAGAAATGAAATTATTTTAATTTAAATTTTTTTAGGATAACTATGGAATCTCTTTTTTATACGTTCATAACGAAAACAGGCAACATTGTAAAAATACAAACGCTAATCTATGCCAGAATGACGTTTCAAACTTCATGTCAGATAGAAATTAATAGACATAAATACATTTTAACTTAAAAAGAATTCCAAAGACGTCCGCTTCTATAAGATGTCAATAATACAGTTTAAACATTTTCATTCATATTTAATTATTTTTTAGACGCACCTTGCGTTATATTAAATCACTTTATTAAGAAAAGCTATGTAAAATCAAATTTTCTTTATAAAATATGTCTACACTATTTCTTATAAAATTAATCGTTATTCAGATAATGAAAAAATTTAAACTAACACTTAAATTCTACCATAGGTTTTTTGCCGCTAAATTACGCGTCATATCAATAAATTGCATAGAACATAATTAATCGATATGTGTCTAGGCATTTTTATGTTTGAAATATGTTAACGTAAAAAAAATTTCTAAAGCCGCTCGCTTCTATAAAAACACAGCTTCAGAATTTTCAATCATATTTATTTAATTTTTACGTTTATTACCTTCCAACCTTCATGTAAGTATGTACTTATAGAAAGTTATGCAAAGTGCAATCGACTACTAATTCACTATCGCTAAATCGACTTATTAGCTTATATTACAACTTTTGGGCAAGTTTCGCCAAGATCGGCCATTATGTCTGAATGTCTGTGTGGATGTATGTTACTACGTTAGTTTGTGTGTGCGCGTACGCGTGTGCGTGTGCGAGTACGTGTGCGTGTGCGTGTGCGTGTGCGTGTGCGTGTGCGAGTGCGTGTTTGTGAGTGTGTGGATGTATGTTAGTATCCACGATAACTCTAGAACGAAAATACCTACGTACATAAAATTTTGTGTTTAAGCTTGTTCTCATTTGGCTTAGAGATCATTACATTTCAGGAGAAATCCAGTGGCGGAGACAGAGGGTTTATTAAAGACATTTTTTGGCTTTTATCAAATATGTCTAAAACAGCTGCATATTCCAAAGTTAAAAAATACCTATGTAAAGACTGTAAACATATCGATTAATTATGTTCTATGCAATTTTTTGATATGACGCATAATGTAGCGGCAAAAAATTCCTAAGGTAGAATTTAACTATTAGTTCAATTTTTTTCATTATCTGAGTAACGATTAATTTTATAAGGAAAAGTGTAGACTTATGTTTTAAATAATATTTAATTGTAGATAAACTTTCTTCATAAAGTTTTTTAATCTAAAGTGAAAATTATATTAATATGATTGAAAATGCTGAAGCTGTAGTATCAATATGTTTATATAAGCGGGGGCTTGGGAATTATTTTTTCCGTTAACATGTACTTATGTCTATGAATCTTTATCTGACATGAGGTTTTAAACGTCATTCTTACATAGATTATTGTTTTTGTTTTTACAATGTTCCCAGTTTTCGTTATGAATGTATAAAAGGACGTTGCATAGTTACCCAAAAACATCTGGTGTGGAACACCATACGACCTTCCAACCTACAAAGTGGAAATTATATCTTTATATACTTTTATAATAAACTCATCACGTAAATATGCAACATTTTAAATGCAAAAACAATAATCTATGTCACACAGACGTTTAAAACTTCTAGACAGACAGAGATTAGTAGACCTTGCACAGAACATAATTAATCGATATGTTTAAGGTCTATGTCAAGGTATTTTTATATCTTTGAAATGTGCAGCTGTTTTAGAAATATTTGATAAAAACCAAAAACTGACCCTAATAAACCACCCTCTCCGCCGCTGGATTTCTCCCAAAATCTAATCAGTTCTATGCCAAATGGAAATAAGCTTAAATACAAAATTTTAAGCACTTAGGTATTTTGTTCTGGAATTATTGTGGATACTAACATACATCCATACACACACACACACACACACACACACACACACACACACACACACACACTCACACGCACACACACACACACACACACACACACACACACACACATACACACACACACGCATGCAAGCACGCACGCACGATGCACCACACCAGCACACACGCACCCACACCCACGCACGCACCCACCTACCACACGCACAACGACGCACACGCACGCACGACACACACACACACACACACACACACACACACACACACACACACACACACACACACAACACACACACACACACACACACACACACACACACACACACACACACACACACACACACACACACACACACACACACACACACACACACACACACACACACACACACACACACACACACACACACACACACACACACACACACACACACACACACACACACACACACACACACACACACACACACACACACACACACACACACACACACACACACACACACACACACACACACACACACACACACAACACACACAGACTACACGACACAGACCAGACACAGACAGACGCAGACGCAGACGCAGACGCAGACGCAGACGCAGACGCAGACGCAGACGCAGACGCAGACGCAGACGCAGACGCAGACGCAGACGCAGACGCAGACGCAGACGCAGACGCAGACGCAGACGCGACAACACACACACACACACACACACAGACTCACACACACACGCACACACACACACACACACACACACACACACACACACACACACACACACACACACACACACACACACACACACACACACACACACACACACACACACACACACACACACACACACACACACACACACACACACACACACACACACACACACACACACACACACACACACACACACACACACACACACACAAACACACACACACACACGCACATACTCACACACACATACACACGCGCGCACACACAGACATCTTGACGAAACTTGGCCAAAAGTTGTAAAATGATCTAATAAGTCGATTTGGCTATAGTGAAAAAAAGGCGACTGCATAACCTGCTATACTTGCATATGCATATGTAGGTAAAAAGTGCAAGATAGTCATACGGTTTGTTGTATGTCGATCTATCTAACACCTATTATTTTGCGCTTAACTGCTTAGGAAGTAGTCGTAAGTGGAGGTAATCAAATTTCCACAAAAAATGACACGCGTAAAGGTCACTCGATGGTGCTCAAAATTCTCTATCTTTAATTTGTGAGTAAGTAGTCAGGATATATATATATATATGTATATATATATATATATATATATATATATATATATATATATATATTGCAGACGCAGGTGAAAAATTTATATTTTATCTTCAATGTATGACCAATAGGCGATGAATAGACGTCAATGATATACGTATTTCAAAATTTCACAAAAATGGCACTCTGGATTGTTCTGAAATGCACTAACCTAGACATTATGACCAATAGAGGTCATGATCAAGGTTGAAATATGAAGTATACATTTTAATTGTCATACTGTCGATTGACAACAACAGATTTGGAAAAAGAGATTTATTTAAGCTATTGACGCGGTGGTGATATTGTCGACATTGCTGAAACAATCTTAGGATCTCCTCAAAAATACTCTTGAATAATACCTATACTACTATAGGGTGTAAGTTAAAATATTTTAACCTTTACCGTTGACTCAATAGTTAAAATAGAAGGTGCACAGCTTTAATTGCTATACTATCGATTTACTAAAACAGATTTCAATGATCCACTTTTCAGCGACTACCGACAGGATCAATGGGACTAAGATTGACCTATCGCCTTTGAATAGCAAACTATAGTAAAAACTTTAATATCCAACAAATATATGAATCCAATAAGAGGTAAGTAAGTATAATGTAAAACTGAAAATACGTTGTGTAACCTATTTGTTATAACAAAATAAAAAAGACGATCTAACATAAATTCTAGAAAAGATTAAGTTTCAATAATAATAGTTAATAGACATATTAATATAAAACAATTGGGTTATTGACAAAAAAATGTATCCATTATGTTTTATGTATTTTAAAACTTTACCATAAATTATATTAATAGTCGATGCAAAAAACTCTTACAAATTTTTTTGACTTATTATAAACAATTTAAAATTGATAAAATTTTAAAAAGAATCACGTGGCTACAAACGTACCACGATTGGTCGCCATGTTTGTGACATCATAATGTAAAATTAATTCTCAATAGTAGTGTCAACGGTTTCTACATGTAAATTGACTAAAAATATACGAAATTTAGTGCAAAAAAGTTATTTATAATAGCTACTTTTGTTTAGTGTGGTAAAGTTTACGATTAGGCTGAGAATTAAACTTGTGCGGTACTACATAAACTTTAATTTTTGCTCTACTTCCCATTGTAGTATAGTAAATATAATTCTCCATGTCTTCTTTCAGCTAAAAAAAACATCAAATCATGAGAATTAATTAATTGACATTATAACAACGGAAGAATCACCATTATTACTTTTAAAATTTCTATTTCGTATAGAACATAACCTAGCGCCTAATTAAAGTATAAAATACTAAATTAAACCGAAACCATTCAATAACCGTGTACAAACTTATTGTTTAATCATTTTAGATTAATCATAGAAATTTTTTAAAAGTTATGATTCTGGAGTTTAGTTAAAAAAAATTATTATCGAATTTTTTTTATTCAATTTATACGTTTACATAAATAATTATTAATTACTATATTATTATAAAATACTTACACCAAAATGATCTTCACAACAAAAATTTGATGTTGTTTTGGGAAGAGGTCGTCGCACTGCTTGAAACCATTTGTTTCGACGTTTTAACATCTTGTGGAACATTTAAAAACATTTTTTGGGTAGTTGTTTTTGCAGTATTCGTACATAATTGTGCGAAGGAAGCGCGATAACTTTTAAGGTTTGACATTTTTGATACATTTATCAATACACTCACGATAATAACAAGGTTTAATCGATTAAAAGTCAAAACACTGCATCAGTTGAATGCTACGATGAGTAAAAATAAACATTGTGACGTCACACGCGCTCTGATTTGTTCGGGAACTGTCGGCGTGTTTTCGGTACTGGGTTCAATAATGTATTTTTAATTAGAGCGAAGAAAAAAACAAACAAAATATAGTTTTGTTATAAAACGTGTATACGACCTTTCCATTTATTACAAAAAATTTTTTTTCAAAACCCAATTATTGATGCTAGTTTGATACGTTTCATAGTGAAGCACCTTTGTAAGAGGTTTATGTAAACTTACATTGAAATTCTTGAAATTCATCAGCAAAGGTCAATAAAGTAAACACTAGTGCTTATTGAGCTTGACATGAGGAGTAGTAGCACCCTCGATCGAGGTCAAAAAGAAGGCCAGTAGAAAATCTTGAGACCTTGCGATACCAATACCATCATAATGTGTACATTAAAATTTTTTGACGTTGACCTTTCACTCCATAGGGGCCACTCAATGAAATAATAACCCACTAATTATCTAGGAAACTTAAGTTCCATTAAAGTATTGTTGAAGGTATTTCGGTTGCCGTTTTGAGCCTAAGAGCTTAGTTCACCAAAAGTCGATCGAGTCAACACTCATATTGCACTATAGTGCCTATTGACCTTGTCATGTGGCGTAGTAGCGCACTCGATCAAGGTCAAAAAGTCAATTGTTCTCAGTTTCTAGGAGATCTATATAATTTTATTCATTAGCCGAGGCGGTGATGACAGTATCGATGTCGACGTATTTACCTTGGACTTCATTTTGTGAGAAACAGGGGACTCTACAAAAAATTACTTTGAATGATACCTATATTACCATAAGGTTTAATTTAAATTTTTTGATCTTGGCCTTTGGATCAATAGGGCCTCAACCAAAATTAAAATAGAATGCTAACCGACATGGTGGATAGTATTTACACTGGCCTACGCCCTGTAACGGGGAACCTATCTAAATCACTAATTCTCCAGAAAGCTTGTTTCATAGAAATCTTTGAAGTAATTTTGAAGGTAGTCAACCGTGATGTTTTGAGCATTTGACCTTAGGGCATTAGCAGAGGTCAATAAAGTAAACATTTGAATCTCTACAATAGAATGTTTTCAAATTATACTCGTATTGCCATGTAGTGCCTTTTGTGCCTGTCCTGAGCCAAACTCTATCAAGGTCAAAAAGGAGGCCAGCAAACAATTTTGCGATCTTACCTGTTGTCCACTACGAATGGCTATATTGAGTTCAGAATGGGAGGTGCATGCTTTTAATTGTGATAACACAGTTAACACAAGTTGCACCGTTTTTATTTAAGAGGAGAGTGCTCGAATAACACTTACCTATAACGTGCGAAAGTCAATCTTCCTCAACTTATAGGAGATTTAGGTAGTTTTATTCATTATATATGTTAATATTTGGCATCTTCTCAAAAAATGCTCTAGAATAATACCCATATTGCGATAAGGTGTAAATTAAAATAGTTTGACCTTGATCTTTGACTCAATAGGCGCCATTCGATCAAGGTCAAAATGGGAAGAGCACAGAGTTTGTCTGTCGTCACCGGCAGGGTGGATAGCACTGGTATTGACGCATTATTTGTGAAGGGTAACTTATCTAAACAAATAATTATTTAGGGTGCTTAGGTCCCATTGAAATCTTTCAAGTATTGTTGAAAGTATTTAGCGTGACCTTGTCAGCATTTGACCTCAGTTCAGAAGCAAAGGCCAATAAAATAAACAATTAAAATCTCTACAACAAAATTTTGCCATCTTACCCGTTGTGAGGGAGGTGCACAAATTTAATTGAGATTGTCTGGCAAACACACATTTAAAACAAGTTGAACCGTTTTTATTTGGTTACGGACAGACTGCATGGAACTGACACCTGCGAATGTCAACTTTTCTCACTTTCTAAGAGACTAATCAGGTTTCCCCAAAAATGTTCTTGAATGATTTCCATATTTATATGAGGTCTAAATTAACATTATGACAGTTTACCTTTATTAATTTCTCTCATTTCCAATGTACCAGAGTATTAAAATATGTATCATTTTGTCTTTTTTTCCTCAATTTTTAATTTTTTCTTTTATTATCTTAATTTTTTTATAAAATAGTTCTTGTTTAGAAAATTTCAATTTTAGTTTAGTAAACATAATTGTACGTTTTTAGTTGTACTGTGATAGCACTTGGCACAGATGTCAACTTTGTGTGTATTGTCCTGTAATTGGATTTCTATATCTGTTGGGCAATAAATACTTATTATTATTAAAATATTTGTTGACCTTGACCTTTGACTCAAAGGAGTCATTCGATCAATGTTACGAGGTGGGCAGCGTTAATTGCAATGCTGCTGGTTGACTAAAACAGGTTTAAACGAAGTTGAGTCTGTTTTATCATTACCGATGAGGCGAATATGAATTACATTAACCACAAGCCATGTCTACCGCATCTTGATGTCGCATGTCGTGCTACGAGCCTCTTGAGATATTTGAGACTCAAATACTCTCCCGACCGTTTCCGGATTGTTACTATTTAACCCACGACCGCATTTGCAAAGGAGTAAATACACCTCTACACCAAAACACTTACTAGCATCGCTAGTAGGTTGTTGCAAAAGCGGCCGCCCACTTTAGTAAGAAATCTCAGTCTTTAAACCAGCCAGTCTAGTAATTTCAAAGAACCTGTTCTGCGTATACGTCCAATATTCAGGTGTCCAGTAATATTAATCATGTTTAATTATTTATTACGAAAGGTTTCCAATTACTTTACCTTATTAAGGTAAATTCTTTTCTTAATAAAACCGCAATGCTTTGTTAATACGGTTTAATAATATTAAATAAGTCGCTACGTATAATCAGCAAATCTCGTAGAGATTTGTTATAATTAAAAATATTAATATTTTCAATTGACGTTCCATATTTATCGATTGTAAATATTGTATATAGTGTGAAATTATTTTAATAAGTATTTCAAAGTCTAGACCATATTGTAATTAAAAGTAAATTGTTTTAACCCTTTAACCCTGAACGAAAGTTTATATGTATAAAAGTATTTTTCTTATAAAATTCTTGACTACTTCATTTTTATAGAAAAAAACATTAAATCGTGTAAAGTACGCCCCAGAATATCAGAGAGTAATAAATCATTTCGGCAGCGATAGTTGAGTGGCGTACTTATTAAAGGTATATACTATAAGGTCTGTAAAATATAAAAATCTACAATTTCTAATACACTGAAATCTCAATAGAATTTTAAAGGGCCGTCTTTTGTTTGCCAGTGACCTGAATTGTCTTTATTTAACACAATATTTTGCAGGCGGCACGTTTACAGTATTTTCGTTTAAACCAGCCCTGTTAGCTACTGATTTTTGTTTGGCGCTTCCATGCAATAATCGACACTATTTCACTAATAAGTTGATTTGTTACCCTCTGATATTCTGGTACGTACTTTAACTGCTTATATCATTTAAAAAACTAACTGTAATAAGAGCATCTCTTTAAACATATTAAGAGTTATGATAAACCAATTTGTGTTTATAAGTAGTTGTAACACCTTTATCTAAATACTCCTGGGTTAAGCAAAACCGTACCCAGCAAGTTCTAATATAATTTTGCAATTTCCTGAAATCGATTTAAAATTACACCATAGTTTATTAGGACGTCTTCTGCGAGATTAACAGTATCTTTTTCGGCTAGACCAGATCAATGAAACCTAATAGCCAACTTACAGCCCAGAGAAACCGACTGTCTCTCCACTCCAGAAGCCGGCCCGATTAAGATAATTTGTAGTTTTGTTTATGTTTTTGAGATAAAGTTATACTTGGTTACTATTATAAGTCGGCTGCTGATGATGACAGCTTAGCTATTAAAACGAGTTCGGAGTTTCTTAATTTTGTGTGGTACGTGTGTGTATTTTGTTTGTAAATGGTCCTGCCACAGATCCAGTGTTCCAGATTTTTTAACATAAGGGTTTGGTCTTAGCAATCATTTAGCATGGTTGAGAATTTTAAATAACTGGTAAAAAGTATTAAACAAATTTTGGGTGTGAATCAGCTATAATTATCAAGGAACCCATTTCCTTCCTTCGCATTGAGCAATAAGTTGTGACACTATAAAGTAAACTATTAAGTACTTAAGTTGAGCTTGAAAAAGCAGGAAGGATTGCGGTTCTAAATTAAGCCAGGAACGTGTTACATTTACTATGGGAATACGTTTGTTAACGTTTCCGGATTCATCTATCAATTGCTCGATAAGCCAAAGTAAAGTTATAAAATCCATAATTTATCGTTAGTGTCTGTTAATGCTTCATAACTTCCTTCAGTACGATCATCACAAGTCAAAGATCTTTTTATAAAGTGCGTAATGTGGTTTTTATGTCTATACATAAATGTGTTACAGTTTGAATTAGTGACACTATTTCAAGAAAAAGAACCCATCTCCTTGAGTTTGAGTTGTAATTGAAAGCTCTAACGACGGCATTCCGGAATTAACACACATTGATTGTGCTTTATTAGTGAGTGCCATTGTTGTAAGGTTTGTAAGATTCTAAAAAAATGATAACCATATATGTAGTGCCTTTTCAGATTAAAGACACTAGCGATAGACAACTGCAGACATTTAGTGCTTTGTTACTAATTTTAGAGCAATTTAGAAGATAAATTGCATGAGCATGACTATCTAGTTCCAAGAAAATGGCACCACTTTCTAAAGAGCACTTTGTTGATTTTTTTATATAACGCGTTATAGTTCTGTATTAGCGCAATTACCTTATTTCAAGGTAGAACACGTCCTCGAGATTAATGAATGCAATAAGTAGTAATAATGTTTCTTGGTCCTGCCGAATACGTCTTTTTCGTACAGTAGGTTGTGCTAATGACACTAATTATGAATTAACAAGAGCTAACGAAGACTAACTAATGTTTACCTTTAACTCACATATCTTATTATACTTGTACAGTTAGAAAAACCCTTAATACATACCCACCATCTCTTAGTGCTTTATAGCTAGCATCAGTATTCTTAAGAGAAGGTAGTCTCTTATTCAAACTGCTTTTCGACCATAATCGAAGGCCCACGACAGGACTGATACATTCCTATTGGTTTGTAATTCCGATCAGTGAATTTGCTTATTTCTAAGCTCCTTTCCATCCGATTTTAAAGTACTTACGACGGCCTGATTTGTATTGTCAGTATTTGTTAGTGTTTTTGTAGTTTGCTTCAATACGACTGTTTTTCTCTAACAAGAAGACATCCCCCGTGTAGTAGAAATATATTAAGATTAATCCTCATTAATTATTTACTAAGGAAGGTGTTCAATTACTTTACGTCGTTAACGTAAATCCCATTCTTAATGTAATTTAATGACATTAGCGAAGTCGCTAGGTATAATCAACAAGGGTTTTAAAAAATTGTTATAATTGAAACTACACTCTTTCCACTTCTTAAAGAGACCCTATTAAATATAAAACCCTCTAAACCATAAAAATGTTAATATTTTCAAATGATATTCTGTAATTACCAATTATAAGTATTATATACAGTTTGTATTTTAATTAGTATTTCGAAGCTTAGACCATCCCATAGTTTAAAGTAAATAGTTTTAGCCCTGCACATACTAAACGAAAGTTTCTGTATACAGGCATTATTCTTACACGATCCTTGATGATCCAGTTCAACTTCACAGAAAAGACACCAAATCGTCTAACTACGTATACCATTCAAAGAATCACCCGTAATACTAGTATCTCTTTAAATTGTTGATAAACGTGACAATAAACCAGTATGTGTTTAAATGTAGTTGTAAAAGGTTATTTAAATACTCATGGTTTAAACAGAACCGTATCCAGCCAGCTTTGAAATAATTTTGTAATTTCCCGAAATCGATTTAAAACAACACCATAGTTTATGCGAGACTAACAACACCTTTTCCAGACAGACCAGATTACCAAGACCGAATGGCCCTAGTGTTACAGCCTAAAGAAATCAACTGTCTTCCCGTTTGAAAAGCCGTTCCGATTAAGGAGAATTTGAAATTTGTGGTTTTGTTCGCTTTTGAGATAAAGTCATAAAGTATGTCTTATTTCTATTATGACCGCTGATAATGATAGCTTAGCTACTAAAACGCGTTTGCTATCTTTAATTTTGTGCGGTACGTGGCAGTTAAAAATATTAGTACATACATTGCGGCCGATTTGGCAAAATTGCGCAACCTCGCACTGCTCTACGGAAAATTTTCGACCAAAGCAAAAACTGTGAAAGCAGGGAGCAAACAGGACCCAAACAACCACAGGCCCATCGCAAACACATCAACAATGGGAAAAGTAAGAAGTCGTAATCGTAAATAGAATAACCCCGTTCCTAGAGAAAAAGAAATACTTCACTAGTAAGCAATGTCGCTTCAGACAAAATAGCACCACGACAGCTGTTAAGCTGTCCTCTTTATCGACTTAGAAAAGGCGTTTGACACGGTCAACCGTGACAAGTTGTTAAAATAAGTTGGAAAGGCCGGGTGTGGCCAAAAGACTACCGAATCATACGTAAGGGATTGATGCCAATATTATGTAGCAAATGGACATAAAAGCTCCAGCAAAAGTCCCACAAGAAACCGAGCTATCGCCACCGCAATTTATAATCTTCATAATCTGGCAGATATGGATGAGCAATTAAAGTGTCAAATAAACCCTGACGTGGAAAAGGTGCACGCATATCTCACAGACAAAAGCCTTACCCTAAATGCAGACAGAATAATTTACATGCGATTCAACACCACAACGAAGTGGAATCAGGAAATCAAATATAACAAATCCCCACTCACACAAGTTGAGAATACAAGATTCCTAGGACTAGAACTTGGCCAAAACCTAACGTGGGAAACGTACATAAATAAGATTATGCGTAGAATATCACCAATTGTTGGAGTAATGAACATAAAGGACAACTTGTGTTACACTGAGTACTAAAGAAATTATTTATAATATCCAATCCAATCACACTTAATGTACTTGACACAAATCTGGGGAAGAGCAAACCACTCAATAAATAAAAATAGTGACCGACACACCCATAATACAAGAACCAAACATATCCTACAATACCCTCAACAACTCCCCAAAACTTGGAACCAATAGCATAAATACCCCGGTAATTCAAGAATATAATAAACTACCCCAACATTAAAGAGCTGTAAAGATCGATACAAATTCAAAATGCACCTAAAACGACTGATTTCAACAAAAAGACTGACGAAGTGATCTTAGTGTTAAGTGTTAAATACCTATAGCTCTATGATAAAGTCTTGAAGAAGCAAAGTGTTATAAAATGCTGTGAAGTGAACCAAGTGCAATTTATGACTCAGGAGCGTGAAACAACCACTATATATAGGCTGTTAATGCTTGCTAATTATATCTTTGGTTTGCTAACTTTTAATGACTACATTAGTTTTAATATACTCTATTCACTATATTTTATATTTATTTACTATATTTCATTAAGTACTGTTTAGTCTTCGGTTTGTTGTATACACTCTAGAGTCAAATGTACCAGCTTCTTTGACTATTCACCACCAATAAATAAATAAATAAATAGTACCAAGAAAATGACACTTCTTTCATAATGTGCGCATTGTTTGTTTTTTTGTCTACGCTACAGTTTGCATTAGCACGATGGTACCATTTCAATGAAAAGCGCTTACTCTAGCCTTAGGTTTTTCATTTATAACAGTACGGCCACTTCATAAAAAGGCATTACTGTCCCAAAGAAGTTAGTCGTACCGTTGACACCTATAAAGCACTAACTTAGTGCTAAGCAATGTGTGCCGCTTCAATCATTAGGATTTTGATTAGGATACTATGACAGTACTACACAAAAGGATACGTTTTGCTTACCCCATACCGCCAGGTGCAATACCACCACCTTTACCCTGGGCTCCTTAATGTTGGTGATCCGATAGTTCGGTAAGGGCTGCCGGTCACTATCTCCTTTATTCCTTATGTACTCGCCAACACGCACTAGCCAAGCGTGGCTTTTAACTGCTAAACCCTTAAAATGACGAATTCTAAAACAGGGGCTATACTCTAAGTGAGTAGGGCGAGACGCCCAGTTTCACATCGATTCGTCGATTCGTCCCAAGGATTCTGGGGAGGAGGGCGCACAAAAATTCGTCAACGCCAAAATCAAGAGAAAGTGGAGCAAGATCTGCCGGGAGTAAAATCCTGACTCATTCGGGTACCCGGAAGGACAGGACTTAAGCGACCACCACTCATCAAAAGTAGCAAGATTCGGATACATTACTGCAACATGCGTGGTATCAGGTCGAATCTTAATGCTGTTCACCTATACATTGAACAAGTGCAACCAGACATTCTGTTTCTATCAGAAGCACAAGTCTCCCCTGGAAACCCTGATTCGCATGACCTGTAATTTCCCAGATACAACCTCCACTCTAACTTTCGCCTAAAAGGCGGGGTATGTGCGTATACCAAGGACAACGTAGGTTGTAAGAGGATTTTCACTTTCTATGTTGGTTATATAGGTATTCCAATGATAATAACTTAGTTATAATACCTCAGTCCGAAAATAGACTACCTTTTATCACAGTTTCCATCTTGTGATATCTCAATTCTGTCAAAAACTCCAATTGGTTTCAATTTTCATCTACCACTAATCCCGCAGGTCATAGTGCAGCAGCATTTGCTGTACCGTGTGGTCTCACACAAATGATTTCCGAACCCACCAGAATCCCTGACAACCCTAATCATACTCCACATCTCCTGGACCAATTCCTTACATCTAACCTACTTTTTCAAGAAACAGGAGCCCTTCCCCTACTTAGTTAATCAGACCACTGCGTAGTCAAAATAACTTCCGCTGTATCAAATCCCACTGTTATCCGAAAATCAGACAGAACTATGTGGTCCTTTATATCAGCTAACTGAAGCGAACTGCGATATTTTTTTGCAACTTTCCCGTGGCGTGAGTATTGCTTTAAACGGTCCTCCTCTTCAAACATCGCTCTTTCAATAACTGAAGTTATCTTGATAACTATAGGGTTATAGATTCCCAAAAAAATAGAACTTGCGCTGATACATTATCACGTCGACTGTATTACCACAAAGCGTCATCACCAAGACCAAAATGATGTTTGAAGAACGTAAATGCAAAAAATTAGTCTCCTATTCTTTGGGTAATCATAAATTTTGGTCGTTAGCTAAAGCCATCAGAAACAACCTTAGTACATCTTCCTTTCCACCCATGACGTCTAGTGACGAAGCTGTAGTAAATGATCCTGCTGACAAAGTCAACCTCTTTGTCGATTACTTTGTATAAAATTCATGTTTCAAGGACCCTGTCGTCGCCCAAATCTACCCTATACGCTATGAAACCAATCCACTTTCGATACAAGCTTCCTAGAATCAATTATGAATAAACTTGACTCAAGCAAGACGGCTGGCCCTGGCGGTATTCCAGCTATCATCCTTAAAAAGTGGCCTTCCCCCGCTAGAACCGGTAATGTCCAAACTCTTTTCTATCTCCATGTCATCTGAAGAGTTTCCCTCATCATGGAAGTTAGCAAATGTCCAACCTATTTTTAAAAAGGGCGATAAAACCGATCCCTCAAACTATTGAACAATAGCTATCACTTCCATTCTATCCAAAATTAGGGAAAAAGCCATCAAGCATCAACTACCTTCGTTCTTCGAGTCCAATAAACTCCTAAACGACCACCAGTATGGTTTCAGACAGAGTCGTTCAACGGGTGATCTTCTTTCATATGTTACCCAACTTTGGAATAACACATTAACACATTAGAAAGGACCAGTGAAAGAGTTTTAGACATTTCAAAGGCTTTTGACCAGGTTTGGCACAAGCGCTTACTTGCCAAGATCACCTCGTTGCGCTTATCCGATAGCTCCCATACTTCTCCTGCTATACATAAATGACCTCATTTGCTCAACAGCTAATACGATCCATCGCTTTGTGGAGGGCTGCACTCTACATTGTAGTTTTTCTCAGTTTTCCCACAACAATAAGTCTAGTCAGGACCTTAAAGTGAAAATGGCAACCGCAATCAACAGAGATTAGAACGTATCCTTGAATAGGGAAGGAATAATCTACTCACGTTCAACGCCGACAAAACGCAGTGTTGCCTTGTGTCCGCCAAGAAAGACCGACCATTTCTTGCTGTAAATATGAATGGCTTAGATCTCAAGTTTTCAAAATCTATTTCTATGTTAAGGATCATCGAACCTTCCATAAGTCGACCGCCTTTTGTCAGCCAGCAAAACAGTTGTTTGTAAACTGGGCTATACAGATCTAAACAGTACTTCACATCGCAACAACGGATTTTACTGTATAAGGATCAAATTCGACCTCATCTGGAATACAATGTTCGCCTATGAGTCAGCACTCCCCACTACGCCCTTGATACGGTAAATCGCATCAAAAAAAGAGCTTATAAATGACCCATATCTGACTTCTGACCTACAGCCTCTTGAGCATAGAAGAATAGTTTCGGTTCTTTCCTTGTCCTATCGCTATTACAATGACAAATGTGCCTCCGAAATACACTCCTTAATACCTACTCACTCAAAATTACATCTTGTCACACTAAGCGACTGCGATCTACTACTTTTCCACACGGAAACCTCCACACTTTGATTTAAGTATAGTGCTTTAGCAGCCAATCTTAGCCTGTTCAGGAATACTATTAGTAAAAAAAAGGAGCGTGGTCTTTATGATGCAAGTTATGAAACACTAACGAAAGACAAACGATGTACACCTAGCTCTTCTAGTAACGGTGCAAATTTTTCGAATACGAAGTTCAAAATGCAATAAACTCACTAACGCTCTCCGCAATATTGTTTCTCCGTTTTAGAGGTTTGCGAAAGTTTAACTTTCAATAGAAAAACGATTACGATGACACTGATACTGATGTACAGTAAGGTCCAAAAGTCCTGTCAACCCCCCTTTTTTGTGTTATGATGCATACTTATATGTAATTTTTCTTTTCAGGAGATGGACACAAGTACGTGTAGTGTGGAAGAACGTGTTTTGGCAAGTGCATGGGCTCATGAATGTGCACACTCCGGGAAAACCATGAGAGATGTGCAAGGGGATTTTGCGGCACAGTTCAATAAAGAAGCGCCACCCAAGAGAACGATACTGCGATGGCAACAGAAACTGCTCACAACTGGATCCGTTCTGGATGGAAAGAGGACAGGTCGACCATCAACACGACAAGAAGCTTGTGCAGCAGTGGCGGATTCTGTGACCAGATTTCCCAAGAAATCATTGCGAAAAAGATCTTCTGAACTTGGAATTCCAAAAACGACTATGCTGACACACATGAAAAAAGATCTAGAATTAAAATGTTTTAAGCCAACATTCTTAAACGAGTTGAGTGATGAGGACATTCGGCGAAGACATAACGCTTGCTCAAGATTACTCGATGTGTTTGTGACACCGCAGCGAGGCAAAGTTTTCTTCTCAAACGAATGTGCAATTTACCAATCTTCTCGGAATAGGGGTATTTTCTTCTGGAGCAAAGAAAATCCATATTATTATGAAGAGTTAGAGAATAATCCACCACATGTTATGATCTGGGCAGCAATATCCAGTAGGCATCTGATAGGGCCGTATTTTTTAACGGTACTGTCAATCAACATTCTTGATCAGCATTTTGTTGATTTTTTGATATAATGCGTTATAGTTCTGTATTAGCGCGATTATCCTATTTCAAGGAAGAGCACGTCATCGACATTGATGAAAGCAATAAGTAGTAACAAAAGGTTTTTTAATTAAACATGTAGATGTATTTTTCCTAAAGTAGGTGGCCGTGCTAATTACACCAATTATGAATTAATAAGCGCTAACGAAGCACTACTTTTAAATCAAACAACTTATTATACCGGTACAGTTAGAAAAACCCTTAATGCATAGCTACCATCTTTTAGTGCTTTATAGCTAGCATCAGTGTGATCGTTACTTTCTTATGCAAACTGGTTTCCGACCATAATCGAAGCCCACGACTGGAATGATATACATTCCTACTATTTCATAATTTGAATCAGTGAATCTGTCTGTTTATAAGAAGAGGACATCCTGCTTTCCATCCCAATTACTAGTACTAACGACTTGTTTCAACACGACTGCTGTTCTCTAACAAGAAGACATTCCCTGTGGACGACAAAACTGATAACCATTATTAGTGCTTAAATAGTGCTTGTAATTGTTTTACATTTTGTTTATTTACGACTACCCCTTATTAAGAAAATGAGACGCACTTGTGCCCTGTATGCACCTTATTTCAACAAAAAAAAGCTCCATAAAGTTGATGCGAGTAACAGCTAGGAAGAAAGCACTAACTATGTGCGTCAGTATTGCTTTTAGGTTTATCAATGAGATGTTTGTTTCCTAGAAAAAAGGTACTAGTGCTCAATCCACATATAAAGCACTAATACGCGCTAATTAACGTGTGTCGGTTCAATTGTAAGTGCCTATAATTAGGATCAGAAGGCGGTCTAGCACAAAGAGATACGTTTTCTTATGTAGTGTGGTCTTACAGATGAAGGACGAATAATTCCATCATCAGTGCTTCCAGTATCGGTGCCAGTTTCATAAACCTAAAGTTCAAGATACAGTAAGTATGTGCAAAAAATGAATACGGCGAACCTAAAGATAACAATGCAGTCTGTTAAATGAATTCACAATGCTTTCAATTATGTGTGTTAGCAAAGATATTTCTTGCAAATTACGAAATATATAAATTAATAGCTTGGAATCGAATTAGTGATTTCTAAAGTCGATTTGTACTATTTCCGAGTTTGTATTTTCCAATTTTGAATAACGCCTCCATATTAAATTATTAATTGCCATAATTCTTGTCCAAGACGATGAGCTTAAACTTTCAAATAAAGTAATTTCAAGACAATCTTCTAAATTGTTTTTTCGTTGCTAGCAGCGTGTATCAATAATATATTCCACCCCAAAACTTTATTTCAGAAGACAAAAGAGGGAATGTAAATAGTGTTTTTGTAATATCTTTTTAACGTCCTCCTTATCCAGGCATTCATTTATTTCTTTGCTAGCGTCCGTCTTTTGTTTCAACCCAAACAAAACAGAGCCTTAACTACCTTTTGTCCAAGTGTCACTTTCTTTTGTTTTCTTCTATTCTCATAAAAGCTTAATGTTTAAGGAGAGTGTTTTTATCTTTTCGTATCTCTTTCGTTCTTAGTTAATTATTATTATTATTCTGTACATTCGTTTATTATATACTATATGTTGAATGTATTTAAATTATATAATAAATTGTGGTTATTATTAAAATACGAGGGAGATCTCGAAATTTTCAAGTATTACCTCGTAATGGGCTTTTTTTTTCTGGCGCAATTTTAATTATGGAGGGGAAATTTTTTTTGTGCCCCTTTCGCTTAAACCATCTTTTCCTAATTAAAAGTTTATGAAAACCTGAGTGAGAAAAAAAATTGTGAGGGAGCCGTTATTGTGGATATAAAAATGAAGTATTTTTTAGAACTATAATTTACATTTTCCTTTAAAGGAAAATATAATTTTCATAAAGAAGTATTTAAATGCCGGGCATTGACTATATTGATTAACATTATCTATCTTTGTTTTCGCGTTTCATCTTTTCTCTGTCTCTTCAAAGAAATAACAAGTCCCAATTATACACAAAATTAAAATTCATCTCATTGAAAAAGCGTACGAAACGAGGCGCGCTTCTATTAAAAGTTTTTAAAGAGAATTTCTGCCCCGAAGAAATATACAAGGCTTCATTAAAAACTTTGATTAAAGAAAAGTGGACATGATTAGTCAGTATATATCTATAAAAATTTTACGATTATCGTAAGAAAATGGAATGAAAGTGTGTTTAGGTTAGGTCAAGTTCAAAATCGATATGACGGCGTTTGTGCATTATCATCGATTGAGGTTAGTTTACTTTCAAGTTTGATGACGCTAACGTTATGCAAATTTGATTTGTCTTACCGCCATCTATCAAACATACTTAATAACTAATCGACCTAACTTTTAGAACTTTTATAGTTTCTCTCATCTCTTTTCATTTATTACTTACGAAAAGTTTTCAGTTATAATAATCATTTTCAAAAAGCCAACTTTAAAAAGTTTAAGCACCAATAAAATTTCAATTCATTCTAAAAATTTATTTTATATTATTTTTTTGATCAATTTACGGTCCTCAGGGCAATTGTTCTATATTACGCATATAATTCACAAATTTAATTCGTTTCGGAAATCACACTTAATTCGTGTCATCTTTATTTTTCGGATTTGCCAAACTAATTTATATTCTTACGATAATAAAAAACTTTTCTATTAATGACAATGCCAATAAATGGGTAAAAAAAGTGACAATGTTGCCTTTTAATACCAACTCCTGAATAAAAAAACTGCTATATGTGAGAATGTTACCAAACCGTTGTTTGCTATACAAGGTGATTCGTAGAAGAACCGACAGGGGGGGAACTCAAAATATGATGATTTAACGCAACTTACCTCTATACTAAATTGCACTCCTGAGAAGTTAGGTCTTGAAAGTAGGGTTTCAAATTACGAAAAAATTAATATCTCGTTATACTTGATCTTAGAAAAACCAAAGTTTGATAAGGGATGATGCACGATTATTTTTTTTTTCATTTTCTTAATCTATGAAATTTATTTATATGGTTCACTTACACATAAATATGTTTATTAAATTTTTAAAATACACTCTGTGCGCACGTGTTTTGGGTTAGAGCTGTAAAACTGTTGTTGAGTATCCAGATTTTCAAGTTAACTGTTCATGAGGCATTATTCTTTTGATACTAGGGAAATTAAGTGTTGTGACCAACCTGTAGGTAGGTAGTTCTCTTATAGCACTGTAGATGTCTATTCTTTCCCTCATTGCCGCTCTTTAGTTGCATTCGTAGAGAAATGTATGGAAATCATTTTTTGTGTTTATAGAGTGTTTGTATTACGGTTTTGCCATGGGTAAGAATCTCAGAAATGCTCTGAAGATTTTCAAGAAGAGGAGAAATGTTGGGAAACAGAAACTACTAATCATAAATAATAATAATACAAACAATAATAGCGTAAATAGCAGTGCGTCTGCCGCTAACCAAACAACTACACCAACCTGTTGTAAGTTTTCAGACTCTATTACTCTGTTGGGTATGACTGTATCTTCAAATCTCTCATGGGTTGACTATCTTCTGTCAGCTACCAAAACAGCTGCTCGTAAAATAGGCTTTTTGTACAGATCTAAGCAGTACTTTACCTCTCGAAAACTCCTTCTGCTGTATAAGGTCCAAATTCGGCCTCATCTGGAATATAATTCTCACCTCTGGGTTAGTGCTCCCCAATATGCTCTCGATATCGTTGATCGTATGCAAAAGAGAGCGATTAGGCTTATAAATGGCCCGTCGTTAACTTCTCACATACAGTCCCTTGAGCATAGAAGGATGGTTTCCGTTCTTTCTTTGTATTATCGTTATTACAACGGTTATTGTGCTGCTGAATTATATTTTTTGATACCATCTCGGACTATCTTTGCGAGAAACACTCGGTTCGCTCATTCACATCATCAGTATGCAGTACAAATCTCCACTTGTCGTACCAAATGGGCGCAATCCACATTTTTTTATACGGATTCTAAGCTCTAGAATGATCTCCCTAGTTCCTGTTTTCCTCTCACTTATGCCATTAGAAAATTTAAGGTAGCTGTTCATAGGCATCTATTGGCTATTTATTATCCCTCTATCTACCCTCCTACGTGTTCCTGAGTGCTTTATCACGATATTTAGCTTGTTCAGGTCCACAATCATAAAAAACCTAAAATAATGAATTTAAAAGTAGTTCGGTTCGGAAACTAGGTGCGAACTGTGACAAATATAATAATTTTAATAATGGTCAGATGTTAGCGAAATATTTGAAATGGAGATTATGAAAAATATTTTTACGAAACGTGTAAAATGCATTGCGTGTAATGAAATTGGTTTGTAACTGAACATAAGAAATCATATTGGGATTGCTACTGAAATGTACTAAGTTATATTATGTATGCACACAATATCAGACTAGTATATGGTCTGCGTGCAATCACAAGAGGAGAAACTGCTGGCAGGGTTTTTTGTGGGATAATGAATGTATCAAATCCACCTTCCAAGTTTGCTAATTATAATTGGTGTCTATGCTCTAAGGTTGAAGATGTGGCAATACAAAAATCAACCAAGGGATATATGATCAATGAACTTTTTAACGAATATCTAAAGTACCTGGCCAGATACAAAATTGCCGGAACGTGCCTTTTTGGCATTTAATAGGACAGTCTGTCATTTAGAGTTATCCATCGTCGAAGTGGCACATGAACTCGACATATTTCTATACTGTTTATCGTAGAGCACGACCCACTAACTCCAGCCCCTCGACAAAGCTGTCTATCGATCATTTGATCACTACTGGGATGCTATTTGTTATTCTTGAACTAAAATCGAGACAAAAATCTTATTAGGACACGATTTAATGGTGGTTTTTCAAATGTCTGGTCCAAATACATGTTATTCTTGAACCAAAATCGACACAAAAAGCTCATTATGACACTATACATGGTAGTTTTTCAAGCGCCTGGTGCAAATACATAACCCATAGTAACATTGCAAGTGTCTTTGAAGCAACCGGTTTGTATCGATTTTTTCGTCAGGTTATTCCGGAAACAGCGTTAGCTCCACCTGTATTGACAGAAAGTCTAGCGCCTTTTCCGCCTGATCCCTCCGATAAAGAAAATTTATAACCTCCTGAACCCCCAGGACAACGGAGTCTCCAATCAGATCCACCGGAAGTTTTACCGCATGCTTTATGATAGCTCTAGTTTGAACGATGGTTACGACAATATGCTGCTATAAAGAATTTTATTGATTGTTATAAAAGTTTAAAGATCTTTAAAAACAAACGAGTTCTAATGAATAATGACGCTCATGAACTCATGAAACTTTACATAACTTTCACTTTCACTAGATAAGAAACAAAGCTTTACTGCTGATGGTATATATATATATATATATATATATATATATATATATATATATATATATATATATATATATATATATATATATATATATATATATATATATATATTAGAAATTTTCTTTAGTTCGCCCCAGCCGACCGCTGATGAATGATAGCTTAGCTATTGAAACGCGTTCGGTGTTTTTATTTTTGTGAGGTACCTATTTTGTTGGTTACAGATCCTACCGTGGTTCCAGTGTTCCAGATTTTTCGATTAATTAAAGATTTACTGTGTTGTTAAATACTTATTTAATCGGTCATACAATATATAACCTGGGCGTTACTTGTAGATCTGTAGTTGGTTGAATTGGATGGGTAATCCAGTCGGGGGTGGTGTGGTATGACTGTTGACGCCTAAGTGAATCTGTAAAAGAAGGAAACAAAAACGCAGTAAATGTCGTACTACAATAACCAGGTTACTCTGCAGACACTCTGGGCACCAGTTTTCGAGACGAACTTGTATGTGGTTATCTCAAACAAGCAACCACGTCCAAACGCTGCGGGAGGATTATTTCCCACAGGTTAGTCACAGTTTGCACCTAAATTAACACCGCTGTTACCTTGCAAATGAAAGACAATTGTGTGGTATTCATCTTCCTCGATAGCGGAGGTCGAGGAAACCTCAGAGATTGCTTGTAGTTTTCGAGGTGTTCTTTTGGTGACAGTAATGGTAACTTTAACGGTAACGGTAATCTTTACTAGAACAGTAACTGTGAACGTAACCGTCACCGTAATCGTAACCGTAACTGTTACATAAACTTAACCGTAACCGTAGCTGCAACTGCAATCGCCACCGTAACGGTAAGCGTATTCGTATACGTATACGTACCCGTAAGCGTGACCGTAACCGTAACCGTAACCGTCACCGTAACCGTAACCGTAACCGTAACCGTAACCGTAACCGTAACCGTAACCGTAAGCGTATCCGTAATCGTAACCGTAATCGTAACCGTAACCGTAACCGTAACCGTAACCGTAACCGTAACCGTAACCGTAACCGTAACCGTAACCGTAACCGTAACCGTAACCGTAACCGTAACCGGAACCGTAACCGTGAACCGTAACCGTAACCGTAACCGTAACCGTAACTGTAACCGTAACCGTAACCGTAACCTAAAGGGTAACCGTAACCGTAACCGTAACCGTAACCGTAACCGTAACCGTAACCGTAACCGTAACCGTAACCGTAACCGTAACCGTAACCGTAACCGTAACCGTAACCGTAACCGTAACCGTAACCGTAACCGTAACCGAATCGTAACCGTAACCGTAACCGAAACCGTAAGCTTAACCGTAACCGTATCCGTGACCGTGACTGTAACCGTAACCGTAACCGTAACCGTAACCGTAACCGTATCCGTAACCGTAACCGTAACCGTAACCGTAACCGTAACCGTAACCGTAACCGTAACCGTGACCGTAACCGTAACCGTAACCGTAACCGTAACCGTAACCGTAACCGTAACCGTAACCGTAACCGTAACCGTAACCGTAACCGTAACCGTAACCGTAACCGTAACCGTAACCGTAACCGTAACCGTAACCGTAACCGTAACCGTAACCGTAACCGTAACCGTAACCGTAACCGTAACCATAACAGTAACCGTAACCGTAACCGTAACCGTAACCGTAACCGTAACCGTAACCGTAACCGTAACCGTAACCGTAACCGTAACCGTAACCGCAACCGTAACCGCAACCGTAACCGTAACCGTAACCGTAACCGTAACCGTAGGCGTAATCCGTAATCGTAACCGTAACCGTAACCGTAACCGTAACCGTAACCGTAACCGTAACCGTAACCATAACAGTAACCGTAACCGTAACCTTATCCGTAAACGTAAATTTAACCGTAACTGCCCGTAACTTTACTTGCAATCATAACATTACCGTAACCGTAACCTTAACCGTAACCGTAACCGTAACCGTAACCGTAACCGTAACCGTAACCGTAACCGTAACCGTAACCGTAACCGTAACCGTAACCGTAACCGTAACCGTAACCGTAACCGTAACCGTAACCGTAACCGTAACCGTAACCGTAACCGTAACCGTAATCCGTAACCGTAACCGTAACCGTAACCGTAATCGTAACCGTAACCGTAACCGTAACCGTAACCGTAACCGTAACCGTAACCGAACCTTAACCGTAACCGTAACCGTAAACCGTAACCGTAACCGTAACCATAAAGTAACCGTAACCGTAACCGTAACCGTAACCGTAACCGTAACCGTAACCGTAACCGTAACCGTAACCTTAACCGTAACCGTAACCGTAACCGTAACCGTAACCGTAACCGTAACCGTAACCGTAACCGTAACCGTAACCGTAAGCGTATACCGTAATCGTAACCGTAACCGTAACCGTAACCGTAACAACCGTAACCGTAACCGTAACCATAATCAGTAACCGTAACCGTAACCGTAATCAACGTAAACGTAAATATCTAACCGTAACCGTAACCTGTTACGAACAAACGTATTACCGTAACCGTAACCTACTAACCGTAAAACCTGTAACCGTAACCGTAACCGTAACCGTAACCGTAACCGTAACCGTAACCGTAACCGTAACCGTAACAACCGTAACCGCAACTAACCGTAACCGTAACCGTAACCGTAACCGTAACGTAAGCGTAACCGTAATCGTAACCGTAATCGTAACCGTAACGTACTCGTAAAAGTCGTAACCGTAACCGTAACCGTATACCGTAACCGTAACCGTCAACCGTAACCGTAACCGTAACCGTAACCGTAACCGTAACCGTAACCGTAATCCATAACAGTAACCGTAACCGTAACTTCGTAACCGTAACCGTAACCATAACCGTACCTAGTAACCGTTAACCGATAACCGAATTTAACCGTAATCCGTAATTTACTCTACCATAACTAGTTAACAAACTTAACAACGTCGTAACCGTAACCGTAACCGTAACCTGTAACAGTAACTCATGTAACCGTAAACTCGATAACCGTAACCGTAACGTAACCGTAAACCGTAACCGTAACCGCAACCGTAACCAACTAACCGTAACCGTATACCGTAACCGTAACCGTAACCGTAGGCGTATCCGTAATCGTAACCGTAACCGTAACCGTAACCGTAATCGTAACCGTAACCGTAACCATAACAGTAACCGTAACCTTATCCGTAAACGTCAATTTAACCGTTACTGTGCCCGTAACTTTACTCGCAATCGTAACATAATCGTAACCGTAACCGTAACCGTAAACGTAACCGTAACCGTAACCGTAACCGTAACCGTAACCGTAACCGTAGCAACCGTAACCGTAACCGTAACCGTAACCGTAACCGTAACCGTAACCGTAACCGTAACCGTAACCGTAACCGTAACCGTAACCGCAACCGTAACCGTAACCGTAACCGTAACCGTAACCTTAACGGTAACCGTAACCGTAACCGTAACCGTAACCGTAACCGTAACCGTAACCGTAACCGTAACCGTAACAGTAACCGTAATCGTAACCATGACAGTAATAGTAACCTTAACTGTAACGCTAATCGTTAGCATAAAAGTAACCGTGAGCGTAACCATAGCCTTAACAAAATCTTAACCGTATCCGTACAGGTAACTATAAGAAGAGTAGCAGTTACCGTAATAGTAAGGGTAGCTGAAATCGTAACCGTAACCGTAACCGTAACCGTAACCGTAACCGTAACCGTAACCGTAACCGTAACCGTAACCGTAACCGTAACCGTAACCGTAACCGTAACCGTAACCGTAACCGTAACCGTAACCGTAACCGCAACCGTAACCGTAACCGTAACCGTAACCGTAACCGTAACCGTAACCGTAACCGTAACCGTAACCCTAACAGTAATCGTAATCGTAACCTTAACGTAATAAAAGCAGCTGCAAAACGCACAATATCTAAATTTTCGTAAAGAGTAAATTCCTGGGTGTCTCACGAAAGTAATACCTTATACAAAGCCCACCAAGAAAATCCTCCGAATGAAAATACAGATAGAATTTGATTTCATCAACGTACGCATCAACGTAAACGATTTTAGTTGAATTAAATAAAGATTAAATTTTGGAATCCAAAAGAACGCTAATAGTCAGAAGGAGACACACTTCATCGTCTGAAGAATTCTTTAGCCCTTGAATATGCCACGCCACCTCTTAAAAGTCGAAAAGCAGCTGGTTTTGTTGGTTTAATATTCTTTCTTCCGGGATTTATTTTACCTGAGTTTTGAAAAGTTAAAGTCGTTGTATTAAAACGTGGAACAATTTCGCGTGGCACTACAAGTTACAGACCAATTTCATTATTAAGTATTACTTATAAAGTGTTGAAAAAGCTTTTAAATCGTAGAATCGATGCATACATAACAGTTTCCTATTGAACTAGCTGGTTTCCGAAAAAAAAACAGAAATTGTAGTGATCAAGTTTTAGCTCTAATTACACATATTTTCACAAAAAACTTAAAACTGGTTCAGTCTTTGCTGATCTTATTGCGGCTTACGACACTGTTTGGAAAGGTAATCTCATTCATCGTTCAAAGTGATAACAGAACTAAACAAGAAACCTAAACCAAAACAAACCCAAATAAAAAAATTACACTTGTACGTAAATTACATTATAGAATCAGTTAAGAAATTCAAACTAAATCTGAACCTAATCCGAAAACCAACAGATTTAATTTGAATTTAATGGCGTACTCATCAGACTATTAACTTGAAATATATCAATTGTATTAGTGTTACTTTAGAAATAGCCAAAACTTAAGCTCAATCGGAAATTCAATCCTAAAGTTTTGATTTTGATGTAGAAAATTGTGTCGAAATTAACAACGTTCCTGGAATCCTGGAAATGTTTGTTTGTATTTTCGAGTTTGGCTTTAAGTCTCTTTCAGAATGACAATACTACCTAATATTTAAAATTAATCTATTTTTCTAAATTATTGAGATTTCTTTTCATTCAAGTTACAGTATAGGCCTGAAATTTTTTAAAATGTTTGAAAATGTTGTACGGTACTTTTAATAAAAATTAATTGGCTCTATTACCAACTGCGGATTGAATTTGAATTGGACTAATATTTAATAGCGTACACATCTGATTATTAACTTGAAATATGGAGTTTACGTTTCATTCAAACATCAACTGTTTTACGGTTACCTTGGAAACAGTCAAACTTAAGCTCAGTCGGATTGAAACTCAATCCCAAAGTTCCGATTTTAATGTAGAAAGTTGTATCGAAATTAACAACGTTCCTGGAAACGTTTGTTTGTATTTTGATTTGCATGTAACGTAATCGTGTGGACTTTTTGTGAGATATTTTATTTCCTATCTAATGGTATCTTCACTCTTTGAATATGTTAAGTAGTTCCGGAGATATTTAGGAAAAACCAGTTTTTTAAAGTGACGGATTTTTGCTAATATCTTGTAAACCGTTAGTTGTAGTTGTACAGAAAAATTATAGGATCAAAAAATACTCCCAATTATATTACTAATCACAAATTAAAAGAAAAAAATCTAAACAAATAAAACTTTGCAAGAGGGGTACTTACCCCCCAATTTTACCCATTTTCCCATACCCCACTGACCCCAAAAACAATCAGTCGCTTTGGGTAGTTCACATCTATATGTGTAGTAAATTTCAAGTTGATATGTTAAGTCCTTCGAAAGTTATGGAGTACACATACACACACACACAGACAGATGCACAGATAAGATTTTTTTTGCTCAAATTTTGTTTTTGGACGTTTTCGAGCATTTTAAACCGATCGAGCAAATAAAATTTTTTGAAAATTTTTATAGCGATACAAGTACTTCATACCGGTTTGATGTGGAAGTAATTAATCTATTTCTCTAAATTATTGAGATTTCTTTCCATTCAGGTTACAGTATAATGCTGAAATTTTTAAGAAACGTTTGAAAATTTTGCATAGTATTTTTAATAAAAAATTAATTGGCTCTATTACCAACTGCGGATTGAAATTGAATCGGACTGATATTTAATAGCGTACACATCAGAATATTATCTTAAAATATGGAATTTAAGTTTCATTCAAACATTAATTGTATTGGTGTTACTTTAGAAATAGTCAAATTTATGCTCAGTCGGATTGAAATTCAATCCCAAAGTTTTGATTTTAATTTAGAAAATTGTGTCAAAATTAACAACGTTCCTGGAAATGTTTGTTTGTTTTTTGAAGATTCGCATGTAACGTATTTGCGAGTTGGGCTTTAAATCCGAATAAGACTGAAAATAGTACCTAATGTTTAAAATTAATTTTTGTTTCTAAATTATTGAAATTTCTTTGCATTCAGGTTACAATATAGTACCTCAAATTTTTAGGAAATGTTTGAAAATTTTGCGCCCTATTTTTAATAAAAAAGTAATTGGCTTTATTACTAACTGCGGATTGAATTTGAATTATAGCGTACACATCAGAATATTAACTTGAAATATGGAATTTACATTTCATTCAAACATCAATTGTATTAGTGTTACTTTAGAAATAGTTAAACTGAAGCTCAATCGAATTGAAATTCAATCCCAAAGTTTTGATTTTAGTGTAGAAGATTGTGTCGAAATTAACAATGTTCCTGGAAATGCTTGTTTGTTTTTTGAAGATTCGCATGTAACGTATTTGCGAGTTGGGCTTTAAATCCTAATAAGACTGAAAATAGTACCTAACGCTTAGAATTAATTTTTGTTTCTAAATTATTGAGATTTCTTTCCATTCAGGTTACAGTACAGTCCGAAATTTTTAAGAAATGTTTGAAAATTTTGCGTCGTATTTTGAATAAAAAATTAATTGGATCTATTACCAACTGCGAATTGAATTTGGATCGGACTGATATTTAATAGCGTACACATCAGGATATTAACTTGAAATTTGGAATTTACGTTTCATACAAACATTCATTGTATTAGTGTTACTTTGGAAATAGTCAAACTTAAGCTCAGTCGGATTGAAATTCAATCCCAAAGATTCGATTTTGATTTTGATGTAGAAAATTGTATCGAAATTAACATCGTTCCTAGAAATTTTGGTTTGTTCTTTGAAGATTCGCATGTAAAGTTATTTGCTAGTAGGGCCTTAAATCTCAATCAGACTGAAAATAATACCTAATATTTAAAATTAATCTAGTTTCTAATTTATTGAGATTTCTTTCCATTCAAGTTACAGTATAGTCCTGAAATTTTCAAGAAATATTTGAATATTTTGCGCGTATTTTTAATAAAAAATTAATTGGCTCTATTACTAACTGCAGATTGATTTGAATCGGACTGATAATTAATAGCGTACACATCAGATTATTATCTTGAAATATCGAATTTACATTTCATTCAAACATTAATTGTATTAGTGTTCCTTTGGAAATAGTCAAACTTAAGCTCAGTCGGATTGAAATTCAATCCCAAAGTTCTTTGATTTTAGATGTAGAAGATTGTGTCGAAATTAACAACGTTCCTAGAAATTTTGGTTTGTTCTTTGAAGATTCGCATGTAACGTATTTGCGAGTTGGGCTTTAAATCCAATAAGACTGAAAATAGTACCTAATGCTTTAAAATTAATTTGTTTCTAAATTATTGAGATTTCTTTCCATTCAGGTTACAGTAAGTCCTGGAAATTTTTAAGAAATGTTTGAAATTTTGCGCCGTATTTTAATAAAAATTAATTGGATCTATTACCAACTGCGAGATTGAATTTGAATCGGACTGATAATTTAATAGCGTACACATCAGGATATTAACTTGAAATATGAATTTACGATTTCATTCAAACATTAATTGTATTAGTGTTACTTTGGAAATAGTCAAATTTAAGCTCAGTCGGATTGAAATTCAATTCCCAAAGTTCGTTTGATTTTAGATGGTGATATCAAGTTGTTGGTCGAAATTAATCAATCGATTCCTAGAAATTTTAGTTTGTTTTTGAAAGATTTCGCATGTAACGTATTTGCGAGTTGGGCCTTTAAAAACTAATCAGACGTGAATTAATGAGATATCTAATAGCTAATAAAATTTAATCTAATATGATTTCTAAATTATTGAGATTTCTTTAAACCAATTACAGGTTACAGTAAGTCCTGTTTAAATTTTTAAAAATGTTTGAAATATATCTGAACGTCGTTATTTTTGAATTAAAAATTAATTGGCTTCTATTACAACTGCAATTGAATATTGAATTTTTCGGTACTGGATTATTTAATAGCAGTACAGAATCAGAATTATTAAAACTTCGATTTAATAATAATTTACGTTTCATTCAAACAATTAATTGTATTAGTGTTATACTATTGGAAATATGGTCTTAAACTATAAGCTCAGTCGGATTGAAATTTAATCCCAATTTCTTGATTTGATGTACATGTTCGAATTACATTCCTGGAAATTGTTTGTTTTTGAAGATTCGCATGTAACACAGTTGCGAGTTGGGCTTTAAATCTCAATCAGACTGAAAATAGTACGTAACAAATATTTAAAATTAATATTATTTCTGAATTATTGGGATTTCTTTGCATTCAGGCTATATTTGTTGTTTGAAGATGTTGCGCCCTATTTTAAATAAAACATTAAGCTGCTCTGCTACTAACTGCGGGTTGAATTTAAATCGGACTGATATTTAATAGCGTACAAATCAAAATTTTAACCTGAAATATCGAATTTTATTCAAACATTGTTTTAGCGTTACTTTAGAAATAACCAAACTTACGCGCAGTCGGATTGAAATTCAATCCCTATGTTTTGATTTTGATGTACAAAATTGTGTTGAAATTAATAACGCTCATCGAAATGTTTGTTTGTTTTTTGAAGATTCGTATGTAACGTATCTTCGAGTTGGGCTTTAACTCTTAATCAGACTGAAAATAATCCCCAATATTTTTTCTCTGGGTTATTGGGATTTATTTACATCAGGCTATAATATGGTCGTGAAACTTCTAAGAATTGTTTGAAAAGCTTGCGCCGTATTTTTAATAAAAAAATTAATCTGCTTTGTTTCCAAATGCAAATTGAATTTGAATCGAGCTGATATTTAATAGCGTACACATTTAAACATCAATTGCTCTGGTGTTACTTTAGAAACAGTCAAATAAGCTCAGTCGGATAGAAATTTAATCCCAGTGTTTTGATTTGGATGTCACCAACTGTGTCGAAGTTAACAACATTCCTGGAAATGCTTGTTTGTTTTTTAAGGATTTGCACGTAACGTATTAACGAGTTGGGCTTTAAATCACAATCAGACTGAAAATTTTTATGGTTTGCTTGAAAATTTTGCGCCATATTTGTAATAGAAAACCAACGGCGGTTTGAATTTGAATAGCACTGATATTTAATAGTATACACATCAGAATGTTAACTTCAAATATGGAATATACGTTTCATTCAAACATCAATTGTAGCAGTGTTACTTTGGAAATAGTCAAACTTTAGCTCAGCCGGATTGAAATTCAATCCCAAAGTTTTAATTTTGATGTAGACAATTGTATCGAAATTAACAGCATTACCGGAAATATTTGCTTGTCTTATGAAGATTTGCACGTAACGTATTTGCGAGTTCGGCTTTAAGTCTCAATCAGACTGAAAATTGTACCTAATATTTAAAATTAAATTTTTCTTTAAATTATTGGGGTTTCTTTGCATTCAGGCTACAGTGCATAGTCATGGAATTTTTAAGAATTATTTGAAAATTTTGCTCCTTATTTTTAATAAAAAATTAATCTGCTCTATTAGTAATTTCGAATTGAATTTAAATCGGATTAATATTTATTAGCGTACACACCAAAACATGAACTTGAAAATGGAATGTACGTTTCATTCAAACATTAATTGTTTTAGTGTTACTTTAGAAATAATCAATCTTCAGCTCAGTCGGATTGAAATTGAATCCCAATGTTTCGATTTTGGTATAGAAAGATTGTGTCGAAATTAACAACATTCCTGGTCATGTTTATTTGTTTTTTGAAGATTTGCACGCAAGGGCGTAGCCAGGATTTATAACAGGGGGGGGGGGGGGGCAAACCATGGTCCTTGGTCGTTCAAAATGTAAAATTTTAGGATAAAAAGAAAAGGCAAATGAAAACAAAACTTTGAGATTTTAATTATACTTAAATTAAACTAATAACAGATAACAAAAAAAATATGCAGAACAGAAAAATATGTATATTTTAGATTTAATTTTTTGTTTATTAAAATTTAAAAATTGTTTAATTTATTTTTGCTCTTCCAGGGGGGGGGGGGACAGTTGCCCCTCCCTGCCCTTAGCTGGCTACGCCCATGTAATTGCACGTAACGCATTTGCGAGTTAGGCTTTAAATCCCAATCAGACTGAAAATTGTACCTAATATTTAAAATTAATTTTTTCATAAATTATTGGGGTTTGTTTGCATTCAGGCTACAGTATAGTCATGGAATTTTTAATAATTATTTAAAAATTTTGCTCCGTATTTTAAAAAAAAAATTAATCTGCTCTATTAGTAATTGCGAATTGAATTTAAATCGGATTAATATTTATTAGCGTACACACCAAAACATTAACTTGGAAAATGGAATGTATGTTTCATTCAAACATTAATTGTTTTAGTGTTACTTTTGAAATAATCTTCAGCTCAGTCGGATTGAAATTCAATCCCAATGTTTCGATTTTGGTATAGAAAGATTGTGTCCAAATTAACAACATTCCTGGTCATGTTTATTTGTTTTTTGAAGATTTGCACATAAGGTATTTGCGAGTTAGGCTTTAAATCCCAATCAGACTGAAAATAGTACCTAATATTTAAAATTAATTTTGTTTTCTAATTTTTGGGCTTTCTTTGCATTCAGGCTACAGTACAGTATAGTCATGGAATTTTTAAGAATTGTTTGAAAATTTTGCGGCGTATTTTTAATAAAAAATAATCTGCTTTACTACCAACTGCGAATTGAATTTGAATCGGACTGAATAGCGTACACATCAAAACATTAACTTGAAATACGGAATTTACGTTTCATTCAAACATCAATTGCTTGGTGTTACTTTAGATATAGTGAAGCTTATGGTCTGTCGGATTGAAATTCAATCCCAATGTTTTGATTTTGATGTAGAAAATTGTGTGAAAATTAACAACGTTCCTGATCATGTTTGTTTGCTTTTTTGAAGATTTGCACGTAACATACTTGTGAGTTGGGCTTTATATCTCAATCAGACTGAAAATAGTACCTGTCATGTATTTCTAGGAAATATCTTACTAAACTTTATGCTCCCTTAATGATACCAACTGCGTATTGAATTTGAATCGGACTGATATTAGGTAGTGTATTAATTAATTAAATATGAAATTTACGTTTCATTCAAACATCAGTTGTTTCAGTGTAACTTTAGAAATAGATAAATTTCAGCTCGGTCGGATTGAAATTCCATCCTAAACTTGTGTGATTTTGATGTAGAAATTGTGGCGAAATTAACAAGATTCCCGGAAATGCTTGCTTTTTAGAACATTTTCACGTAACATATTTGCGAGATGGGCCTTAAATCTCAATCAGACTGAAAATAGTATCTAATATTTAAAATTAATTTTCTAAATTATTGGGATTTCATTGCATTTTTTAATAAAAAATTAGTATGCTTTGCCGATCTCATGGATTGTTCCTAATACTACGTTAAAAAAATGTAATTCTTAGATGTAGGTAGTGATTTAGAACACACATTTACAGATAAAGACTACTAATGAATGTAAGATTAAATGAACATTAATTTAAATATATGCATTGAAAATTAAAATTTATGACATATGGGAAACTTTAACAATGTGTCAAACCAATTAACTACATGCCCAATGCGTATAATGTTACAAGTATTACAATAACGTTTGCAGACGCCCGAAATTATCATTAAAATTTGAAATTAATTGAGATTTTCTGTCGTATAAGCGAAAGGCCTGCGAAATATTGAAGCTTTTTCCTAATTCTTTGCCAAGCAACCCCAATAAAAACCCTTCATCGTTCTTTAAACGTCTGCTTTTCTTTTGTTTTCATTCTCCAATAAGAAAAGAGAGTCTAGAGCCAAGAAGAATGAAATTAAAATGAAAAATTAAGAATTTTAATGGTATCGCAAACGCGCTTTATTAAATTTACAATTTTTTTTTAAACTACATTTCTCTTTCTTACTTTATAATTCAATTAATTTATCTTAATAACATTTGAAAAAAAAAATGTAAGAAAAGCTAATTAGAAAAGTTTTTCGTTTTTCTTCAGATCTGAACTGGACGTAGAAAGAGACAATTAGATTTGATAAATGATTTTCTTGTCTCGCGTTGCGGAAGCTAAACGTAAAAGAGGGTTGAATTCGTTGTTAAAGAAATAAAAAGGGGTTGTATAATTTTTGTCTCGTTTTATCTTCTTACGCCAGCATTTTATAAAATCGTCTTTTGTAATTAATTAATTTCTCTCCTTTTCCCTTATTTTTGCTGTTAAAATAATCGAAATTTATTTGTTTTCTTTTTTGTAGATAATCATTTATCTAAACAGTATTAATTTCAATAAAAACTAATTAAACAGTCATCTTAGCGTGCGCCATCTGTTAACCAGGGGATTTATTATCACATAAACCATTGCTACATTACAACACGTAGAATTGGTTCAACTTCAGGCTTATGCTAATACAGGAATCTGTAAGGTTTAGTTTAGAAATATTTCATACAGGTCCCGCAAATTCATGCAAAAAGTGCTTGTTAAAATTATATTCGATTAAATTGGTCTTAAGAGAAAATTTGGAAGATATTGCAGCACTACGGCCTTATAAATAATTGACATTTTGAATCTTGATGACGTCAATAATTGTCAAACACAGCAACCATCATTTTACTAAAAATCGCGTTTTTTGAATGTGAAAAATAGTAACATAAGTAAATGTATTCGAAAAAAAAACTAAATACGTGCGTTATTAGGGGCTGTAAGATAAGTTTAAGGGTAGTAAGAGAAAATCTATTCATGTTAAATAAGGCCCGCCTTGCGCGTATCCAAGGTAACTCCGTCAACCAATGAGATATAAGTATTGCACTGTCTTACGTCTAACGAATACTTTTTGATATAACTTTAGAGGGGTTGTAGCTCGTATCTAAGGGTGAATTTTGCCTGAGATAGGGTATATTTTTCCGAGAAGCGCCTTCTCATTTTGCTAAGAGTAGAGGGGTAAAGGAAGAGGTAAGGAGTGGTTTTAGAATGTAAGGGAAGCGAGCGAAAGGGTGATTTTAATGGTGGTATGAGGTGGGTTAAGGGAAAATGGTCTGTTTTAAGGGTAGGCTTTTATCTTTTAGGGTTATTTCTGCCTGAGATTGAATTTCTAATGTGTGTTCTGTTTTTGATTAAATTTGTACTAGTTGTAGTTTTACGAAAAGTTATAGTTACTTCAGTTTTAGACCGAATTATTAAATTCAAAATTGTGGTAAGAAGAAAAAAAAAGAAGCTTTGACAGTTAGGTTGAACGGGTCACTGAGTGTAGTTAAGAACCGCATTTCATTAATGGCGAGCAAAAACGTAACCAAGTCATTTGGTACCGCAAAATGCCTAAAGACTTTGACAAGGGACCTTCACAATAAATTAACTTTCACTGTTATGCATAATCTACCTGTTGTGAGTAATTGACTGACTTTCCCCACAAACATATCAAACACATATTGAACCATTAATCCAAATTACTAATATTCATACATTAAACTGCGATTGTTATACATTTTATACTGGTAAAATCGAGAGAATTAAAAAAATATTAATAATCATTCTTGCAAAGGAATTTAAATTTTATAAGAAAGAATATTTAAAAACAATTTATGAATAGAACTTTTAAAATTCTTATTCGATAGATTACAAAATTATATTTTTAAATAAAAATGACTTTCGATCCAATTCACTTCAATCTGGATAATCATAATTGAATTTGGTTTGTTACATTTCGCTACGATTATGAGCAAATTTTGCAATATTAAATTTCAGTCCGCTTATAACACAATTCACAATTACGTTTACTAAAAGCGAGTTCAAACATTGTACAATAATGACTTTAATGCAATCAAAATTACCAATACTCATATACTAAACTGCAATTGTCGTACATTTTACGTCGGTTAAACGCAAAGAAATAAAACAATAATAATTCTACAAAAATACAAAAATTGAAAAAAAGAACATGTTTAGGCAAAATAGGAAATCGAGCTTTAAATATTCCAAAGCCATCGAATGGACAATAGTAGAAAAATAACTTTGCATTCAACTCAATTCAATATAGTAAATGGTTGAATCTGATAACGATAGATTAATCTAAATAACCGATATTCATACATCGAACTGCGATTGCCATTCTGTTTGTATTGGTTAAATCTTAATAACACAAACTCTTCAATAACACGAAAATGTAGAAGAAAGCATATTTTTAGAAGACGGGTCTTGGGGTCTCGACCGAGTCATCGGTGGCTGGCCAACTTTTCATCCGCGGTAGTACCGCGGCACCTTAACTTTCACTTTTTGACCTTGGGAGATCCCAAGGTCGCCCATGTGGGGGACGTATTTTTACCTTGAGATCGACCTTGCGTAGGGGTTGACCTCTGAGTTAGCCTTGCGTTGGGAATTTGAATTTGTATTCTAATAAAGGGTCCTAGTCTTGTAAGGCTGTCATAGGAACCCGTTCGCAGACTTCGCCCCTGCCATAAAAAATTGTGTTCTAATAATAGGGAAGAAGAATTAATAGATAAGACATGTAAAGGTGGTGACAAGTGTTTTTCACAATAAAAAGATGTTATTTAATCTATGTTTATTATTATTAATATTTATTAGGGCTATCTCGAGGATATAAAAACCCTGGCATAGACCTTAAGCATACCGATTATGTTCTATGAAATCTTTGTCTGACTTTTAAGCGTTAACTCAAATTTTTCAATATCTGAATAATGACATCGATACTATAAATAAAGTCACCTTCAACAAAGAAACGGATGATTCATGCATTGTAATGGATGATATTTTGAGATGACCTTGTATTATTGATGTTTTATAGAAGCGGTTGGCCTTGGATTTTTTTTTAAGTTAACATGTATCAAGGTTATTGATATTTTATAGAAGCAGTCGTCCTTGGAATTTTTTAAGTTAACATGTATTTTATTTTATGCTATTGATATAATGCATCGTAAGGTGAGGTTAAAAATAATTAAACAGAAGTGAAAATAGTTAAACCGGATTATTGATATAAGTAACAGATGATCTTGGAGTTGACCTTGAGCCGATAAACTTATGTAAAATAAATAAATAGTTTGCTTTACATTCTCAATCCTTCGACGTTTAGAGTAACTTATTCTATACTGTTTAGATTCATGCCTACTCAATACATTGTAACATCTGTCTCTAACTATTTCACTATCGTTATATACAAAAGAGAGTCTTTACTATTGCTAAGCGATTCAAAGTTTATAACACTTGAGTTCTTATAGTTTAAGGCAATACCCTTCACTTTACATGTTGATTTAAATGTCTGATCACTGGTTGGAAACTCATTATAACTGTAGTTTTTCGGTCCAGCACTAACAAACTTAGCTATATAACTTCCTTCATCGTACGCCTCCAGCTCGTCGGTCATTTGACCAAGGATATCTGTATCACAATACAGAACGCGGCGGTCCAGCTTCTCCAGATAACTATATAGTTCTGAACATGCATGAGCTGTCGTGTATGCGGCTATGGACATGTTTATGGTTTTTAGAGCTTCGCTTTCACCCTCAGGTCTATTCCAATTTACAACAACCACATTATCATTAATAGATATAATGGATTTCACCTGCGCCAAAGCATCCGTAAACAATTTGAAAAAGTCCTTTGGCTCAGATAAAATACTACTCAGAGTTAAATTTTCACGTTGGCCAAACTTACCCCAAAAAGAGTTTAACATTAGTTTGGCCAAGTATCTGTTTGGCCGGGATTTTTCTTAACGTTCTTATCATCTAGTCGAATCCCCGTTTATCGTAATATTCCGTTATGTAGCTCGTCTTCTCGGTTTCTGACGTACAATGGCTAGGCCATCCTTAACATTCCTGCTTGAGTTTCTGGAAATTATCGATGTAACCGCTAAACAGTCCACCCTGTTTTGCAGCTTTGTCATATGTGGTTACCTCATACTCCCAAATCTCAAAAACATCCATAACTTTATAGTTTTTAGCGATAGCCTTACGCAACTCATCCGCCACAAATGTTCCAACAAAGCTGCGCTCGGGTTCACTATGGTCACATTCTCCTTCATTTAGCTTAGCGCAATAAGTCCTACATAACACAAACATCAACTTGGCATGCATTTTTAGAGGCAAAACAGGGTGATAGAGATTAGAGGGCGGTAGTACTTGACATTTAACTAAACCCTCCACCGTGTCCAATGAAATCTTCTTACAATCTACACCTACGTGAATTTTTAGGTAACATACAGGGTATTTACAGTATTTATTTACATAAGGGTGTAACGAGCACACGTCATAGTACATGATTTTCTCACTAATGGCGTCACACTCATGGTACTAGCATTAGTACGACTACTGTAAAACGTGTTTCGTGAGTTTGAAGGCTGGTCATCTTGGTTACCGAGATTCTGTATAAACTCTCGCAACTCATCGTTTGCAAGTATTAGTCTTTAAAATCGCATTCACACATTTCCACTAGATTATATCCGCGCTCGCGTAGAAACTGGGATCGCGCCGCCGTGTTCTCGTTTCGGACAAACATGGAAGTATTTACATCCAGTTTAGGGTTAATATTAGCCTGGTTGGGGAAACACTCCTCGCAGCCGTGCCAATAGCATCCCTGAAACTTGTAAACGGTATTTGATTCAGAGCAATAACCGTCGACCTTAACACCTTCAGCTGTTCTAAACTCGCGAGCTTTTCCGGCATGCTGTACGGTCACTTGTTGTGAACGTTCCATCCAGCGTAACCACTGTATTGCGACTTTTGACTGTTTCTCGGCACACCTGTAATCGCCTTTTGGAAAGAGACCGATTGTGTTGAGGAAAAGTCTACGAAACACTTTATTGCAGGCGCTAGCAATTGTGATTGACTCCTCAAACGAACCGATTTTATTTTGGGTTGTGAAGATTGACCAGAAATTAACGCAACCTTTAACGAGGATCTTAACATCCATCAAACAATATCTTACAATCTCTTCACTCATCTTGAAAACATAATTACTCTGGGTCAGTTGTTTTCGTTGATTGTTGTCGGTACAACAATCAACGGGATGTCCTTTACTTCAAGCACTAGCTATACAACTTTGCCAAAACAGTGGAGTAGACGTTAGTCAGGGTGGTAGTTATGAGCACATTCAAGCATTTCAAAATCATTTAACCTCATATACCATTGTAGTTTGTAATTCGCGAATAGGTGATTCGGTTTACTTTGGGGGTCCTAGGGAACAGGTCGTATAGCTTAAAATTTAATACTCGAAGACGAGCACTATAATGTGATTATCAGTATCACTTCAGCATTTACCCGCAGTTATTATTGCGAACAGCGCAAAAAACGTAGTAATAACAAGACAGCATACGAAATGCTTGTACCAGTGTCCTGGTTGCCATCAAAAGCCTCCATGTTCCATTCAAAATCCGAATATTGTTTGCAATGATTGCAAGAGATTTTTTACGGACAGGAATGTCTTAGAAAGTACAAGGACAGTGGGCTGTGTGAAAAATTACGCAAATGTTTAAAGTGCCTCAAAACCACTGAAGTAAAGGGTAAACATAGATGCGGTTACGGTCGTTGTCCCTCGTGCAATGACAAAAAACCTATTGGACATCTCTGCTATATGTCCGTTAACAAGGTTCGAGGTGACACCGGTGATGGTACAGCATCTATGTTTATCTTTTACGATTTGGAATGAATGCAAGGGAAGGTGTGTGAGGGAACGAATGATAGATTTCTACATGAGCCAAATCTACGCGTGGCTGCGAATGTTTGCTCTGTTTGTATCCTATACACTGACAATTTGGATGAGCGACTGAGACCCAGAGTAATTTTGTTTTCAAGATGAGTGAAGTGTAAGGTATTGCTTGATGGATGTTAAGATCCTCGTTAAAGGTTGCATTAGTTTTTGGTCAATCTTGACGACCCAAAATAAAGTCGATCCGTTTGAGGAGTCAATCACAATTGCTAGCGCCTGCAATAAAGTTTTTCGTAGACATTTCGCAACACAATCGGTCTCATTCCAAAAGGCGGTTATAGGCGTGCCGACAAACAGTCAAAAGTCGCAATACAGTGGTTACGCTGGATGGAACTTTTACAACAAGTGACCATACAGCATGCCGGAAAAGCTCGCGAGTTTAGGACACCTGAAGGTGTTAAGGTCGGCGGTTATTGCCCTGAATCGAATACCCCAACCAGGCCAATATTGACCCTAAACTGGATGTAAATACTTCCATGTTTGCCCGAAACGAAAACACGGCGGCGCGATCCCAGTTTCTACGCGAGCGCAGATATAATCTAGTGGAAATGTGTGAATGCGATTTTTAAAGACTAATACTTCCAAACGATGAGTTGCGAGCGTTTATATAGAATCTAGGTGACCAAGATGACGAACCTTTAAACCCACGAGACGCGTTTTACGGTGGTCGCATTAATGCTAGAAAACCTACCATGAATGTGACGGCATTAGTGAGAAAATCATGTACTATGACGTGTGATCGTTATACCCTTATGTAAATAAATACTGTAAATACCCTGTAGGTTATCCAAAAATTCACGTAGGTTTAGATTGTAAGAACATTTCATTGGACACGGTGGAGGGTTTAGTTAAATGTCGAGTACTACCGCCCTCTAATCTCTATCACCCTGTTTTGCCCCTAAAAATGCATGGCAGGTTGATGTTTGTGTTATGTAGGACTTGCAGCGTGTTTAGTGGTTACATCGATAATTTCCTGAAACTCAAGCAGGAATGTTCAGGATGGCCTAGCCATTGTACGTCAGAAACAGAGAGATGAAGAAGGTGATTCAATTAGACGAGAAGAACTTTAGGAAAAATCCCGGCCAAACAGATACTTGGCCAAACTAATGTTAAACTCTTTTGGGGTAAGTTTGGCCAACGTGAAAATTTAACCCAGAGCAGTATTGTATTTGAGCAAAAGACCTTTTCAAATTGCTTACGGATACCTTGGTGCAGGTGCTATCCATTATACCTATTAACGATAATGTGGTTGTTGTAAATTGGAATAGACCTGAGGGTGAAGGCGAAGCTTTAAACACTGTAAATGTGTCCATAGCCGCGTATACGACAGCTTATGCACGTTCAGAACTATCTAGTTATCTGGAGAAGCTGGACCGTCGCGTTCTGTATTATGATACAGACACTGTCATATTTGTAGCGACACTCGACGACTGGAATCCAACTTGTGCAGATTTTCTTGGTCAAATGACCGACGAGCTGGGGGTGTACGGTGAAAGAAGTTATATAGCTGAGTTTGTTAGTGCTGGACCGAAAAACTACAGTTTTCAACTAGTGATCAGACATTTAAATCAACATGTAAAGTGAAGGGTATTGCCTTAAAGAACTCTCGTGTTATAAACTTTGAATCGCTTAGCAATAGTAAAGACTCTCTTTTTGTATATAACTTAAAAAAAATTCCAAGGCCAACCGCTTCTATAAAATATCAATAATACAAGGTCGTCTCAAAATATCATCCACACAATGCACGAATCATCAGTTTTTATGTTGAAGGTGACTTTATCTACAATCTCGATGTCATTATTCAGATATTAAAAAATTTGAGCTAACGCTTAAAATTCAGACTTAACGACTGCATAGAACATAATCGGTATGCTTAAGGTCTATGCCAGGATTTTTATATCCTCGAGATAGCCTTAATAAATATTAATAACAATAAACATAGATTAAATAACAACTTTTTATTGTGAAAAACCCTTGTCATCATCTTTACATGCCTTATTTATTAATTCTTCTTCCCCATTATTAGAACGGGTTCCTATAACAGCCTTGCAAGACTAGGACCCATTATTAGAATGCAAATTCAAATTCCCAGAGCAAGGCCAACTCCGAGGTCAACCCCTACACCAACCCCAAGGCCAAATGCTAACTTGTCAATCTCAAAAAAGCGTCAACATCGTTTTTACTATGGATAGCAGTGCAATAGAGAGGAGTGGATAAGCGCCTACCACCGATATATGGAGGAACACTAAGATCCACCGCCGTTGTCAATCCCGCAGAATGCGATACCGTTGCGTCTGGACCTGCTGTTTCACCGAGCAAGCAGCGACGTACCATCAGCCATCACAGCACAGAAGTGGGGCCGGCCCAAGGAAACGAAACCAGCACCGCCAGAAGATGTCACCGCGCTAGCTGAGACCCAGCTAGCGGTTCCGTTCACCGCGACCGTCGCTACCGCCACCGACACCGTTGATGGAAGAAACAAAGAAGATGTACGTCACGGTTTCACCAGCCCCGATGACTTTGTCAAGCAAAAGAAGAGATAATGACGCCCCCGACGGACAACACGTGCCAGCCACTGTAGCAATTCACGGACAACCCACCAGCAATGGACCAGATGACCATGCAGACCTCAGCATACACCAGAGAGTGCCGCGGGTAGTCGTTGGTCAGAAGAACTGGGTCGCTTTCTTCCGAGAACTCAACCAACAACGGATTGCCTTCACGAGGGCACAGACAATTAACGAGGGAATTCGGATATAGCCTACCTCACTACAGGATCGAGACAGGTTGACGAGGTATATGGATAAGTGTGCTACTCCGTACCGCACCTATCAATCAAAGAGCGAGCTCTTAGCTGAGATGGTAATACGTGACCTGACTGTGAAACTTACAAAGCTGACGTTAGTTCAGACCCGACACTACAAAACACTAACGTTCTTCTTCGTTCCAGAATGAAGCAGCAAGGACGATTGATCCCCTTGTGCTGGTACACTTACCGACAGAAGAGGACCACAAGAAGATCTTGGGGGTGAAGAACGTCGCTCGCCTCCGTATCAGCGCAGAGGACTTGCAGCGGAAAATTGACATAGGGTAGTCACCCGTCTCAGGGTTTCCGCCACGCACAGCGTTGCTGCAAGGCAACGGCACACTGTGTCAAGTGGACCGGAGATCACCACGAAACCCCCAACCGACCGGGCCGCTAGCTACAGGGATACCCAAACTTCCCTCGACCTCTACAGCGGAAGAAGACAGAGGCTTCACAGCGACAGCAGAGGACATCGTCGAATGCGCCGCTTCCTTTAACCCGGACCGGTGTCAGTTACGCCAGAGCGACGGCAAGCGAAGTTGAGAAGGCGAAAGTACCGAAAGCGGTTTTTCGATTCCCTCGCCTGCCCATCGCGTTTTAGTGTTCGACATCGTATTGGGATTCCTCTGAAAATGTCCTACCTACCATCTGTAAGGTGGCGGTGTCCCTCGCTTAGGCCTGCGCTGCGACTGATTTGTGGGGAGTGATCCTCACATACGGTCAAAGGAGGGTTGCTCGTTTCGGGTAATCATACAAAGATACGACGGGAAGATTATCCAACAGCGCTTTACGCTTTGGAATACTAACACGAAAACCGTACTGTAACAACCTAGTTATTGCAGTACGACTTATTATGCGTGTAACTAATTCTTGTTCTTCTTTTTTTACAGATTCGCTCGGGCATCAACAGACACACCATCACAACAGCCGATTACAGGACACATCCATCCAAACAACAACCCACAATAACTCAACATCGAAGTACTGAAGGAGATGACCCTCAAAGTGCACTTATATCTTATAACCCCCCTGTTTCATGAAAACAATTTGCCATGGAAGGACTAAGATAAGAGTCTATTAAAGCACCACAAAGATGCTGTCGCACAGCGTGTATCATGGAACATAAACAATGCACGGGCAAGTGTTAGCAGCTACACCATCAAACAGTATTTCAATAACTTAAGCGGTAAACCAGACATACAGTGTGACCCATTTCAAATGGAAACCTCTCTGTAAAAATGTATTTATAATCCTATGTTAACGCTTTTTTTAAATGATAAACCATCGAAAACTCCACTTTATGACAAAAATTTAGAGATAAATTTTAATTTTCAAGGCTTTCTATGATTTATTTTCAATGTCGAAAATGGACAAATTTGATTAGCGATTTTTATTGAAATTTTAACTACACCACTGGATTCAGTAACCTCTCATATGGGTAAATCCCAAGTTCCATGAAAAAAATTTAAAATGACAGACCTATGACAAAATTAATGTAGGCAGTTGTGCGACACATTTTGAATGGAAACACCCTGTAAAAATGTGTCTATTATCTGATTTTGACGGGACTTTTTAAAGATACACCATCAAAGACTCCACTTTGTGACAAAATTTAGAGATTTTCAAGGCTTTCTATGATTTATTTTCAATGTCGAAAATGGACAAATTTGATTAGCGATTTTTATTGAAATTTTAACTACACCACTGGGTTCAGTAACCTCTCATATGAGTAAATCCCAAGTTTCTTGAAAAAATATTAAAAATTACAGATTTGTGACAAAATTAATGAAGGCTCATAGTAACTTTTGCTTGATTTTTCTAAAATTGAAGTAGCCCATAAAAATAAACAAAAGAAAGATAAATTAAGTGAATAGTTCTAATAATTTGACGTTTTACTATAAAATCTGTTTTCCATGGCCCTCTATTATTATCTGCCATTACTCAATAGAAATGTAAATCAAGTAAAGTTGCTATGAGCCTACATTAATTTTGTCACAAATCTGTCATTTTCAATATTTTTCATGAAATTTGGAATTTACCCATATGAGAGGTTACTGAATCCAGTGGTGTAGTTAAAATTTCAATTAAAAATCGCTAATCGAATTTGTCCATTTTCGACATTGAACATAAATCATAGAAAGCCTTGAAAATTGAAATTTATCTCTAAATTTTTGTCATAAAGTGGAGTTTTCGATGGTTTATCATTTAAAAAAAGCGTTAACATAGGATTATAAATACATTTTTACAGAGAGGTTTCCATTTGAAATGGGTCACACTGTATCTAATCAAAATAGATTTAACTACGATTAGACGAATGTTAATAGTTTGAAACCTGCAACTACCATTATGGGCTGTGAATGAATTGACAGAACTCTGTGGCCCTCGTAGGTTATTTACTAAAGCGAACATCTCTGCAATATTTGGCGAGGAAATGAGCCCAGAGGATATCCTTGCTGCAATAAATCATTCTGTCATTCTAGATGTAGGTTCATTCGCACAGCGTATAGTTGGATCGATGCAAGTACGTTTCGGGATTGGTTTAAGCGCAGTTTCTTACTCCTTGCTAAAAAGATGGAAGGGAAAAAAATTCCCATAGGTGACAACCTGGAATTATATTTTAATTAAACCGTTATCCGCCAGTGTGAACTAAATCACGGCTCATTTGTGTGTCACGTGCCTTATTTGTTATCAATGGAAACGGCATGGAGAGCAATTCTAACGAATTATAAGATGAGACAGTCGTCAAACAGGACTACCAAAAGATGTTCCCAACGCTTCTTACGGAAATGATTCAAAACGAGCACCACTGGCAGTCGAACCTGGAAAAAGTAATTTGGTGAATTCCAGCAGATTATGAAAAGATCAAACGTGATGGTGCAATTTTGTTGGAAAAACGTAAATCTTTCACTTGCAAGTATGCCTGCGTAGTCAAAAACAATTCTCTGCAAGCGCATTTACAGTTACCGGGCTCAAATCAGTAAATGCTGATTACAATTTGTTTCGCCTTGTAAAGAACAATATATCTACAGTGTCAATGAAAGATACTGTGGCCATTATGCCACAGCCATCAGTTGAAGTGCTGTACCTGCTTATTTGCAATATCCAAGCAGAGTAGATGTGTTAGAGGTGCTTTACTGTTCTTATTTTGTAATAAACATTTTAAGGTTGTGTTGGTACGCTCAAGTATTACATTTGACCCTATGCCCGATCAAAGTAACCCCACATCATAACACTTGACATAAAAGAGGAATGACTTGGTCGATTTTCAAAAGAGGCGAGAATGATCAAAGAAACTCCACTTGAATTTTGATTTTCTTCAACAACAATATATTCTTTGTTTCATTAATTTTGACCTTAAAGTTCGGCTCTTTACACTGTTTGTGTGTTGGGCAACACGCTGAATTTTTTTAATATCTGATCTCGCCGTTTCTGTACAAATCAACCAAAATACATTTTGAAATTGATCAAAATCAACAAACTTTACGGTACATACCGCGGGCCACGCTCAACGGCACGGAGTGCACATATTACAGGATCTCTTTGTTTAGAAATCGGCTTCTCAGGTATATGTGCATCAATATAGACCATATTTTAAAATTATTTCGAAATATGCAGTGTTCCGAATTTATGTGGCATATCAAAGTTATGTTTCTTTAATGGAACATGTAAAAAGATAAGTGTTCCATATACCTAAATGTAGCCGTTATTGAGATACAATACTTTCTTTGAAAATGTTAGATATTTTTAAAAATCTCATAGTACTGGAACAACGAATACTATTAGATTGATACTTACACCAATTTAGATGTAACAGTTTTTAGACTTCCAGATGAGAAATTTATACCTTCCTAAGGTTATATAGGGTGTTTTCCACCTTGGTGTAGAATTACCTTTCATCAAAGAGCTATAATTTTGTTACTTTTGTAGTGATTCTGAAATTATATCGAAACTTATTTCCTAGTTATTTCCTCAACTGCATTCCTGTCAGTTGGGCACGCTTTTCCCACTCTCGTCCAGTGTCCCGGCTACTCTTCCCAAAATCAGCTTTTCACTTACCATCTTCATATCCTTCAATTCAATTCAATTCAATTCAATTCAATTCAATTCAATTCAATTCAATTCAATTCAATTCAATTCAATTCAATTCAATTTAATTTAATTTAATAATAAAACGTACTTAAGCAGATGTAATAACTTTTCAATGATATGTCTTCCTAATCTTTAACCACAATAATTTGTCTGTATTGAAATCAGCTATGGACGACTTCCGAAACCTGCAGAGGCGTTGCTACCGCTGGAAAAATCAAGCGCTTTTCCAGGAAAATCAAACTAAAACTCAAAATGAGCCATGCTTGTATAATGCATGGGAGAAGTACCTCGGCACCTCACCTTCCACTTTTTGACCTTGGGAATTCCCAAGGCCGCCTAGGTGTAGGACGTATTTTGACCTTGAGATCGACCTCGGGTTTGGTTTTGGAGTTAGTCTAGGGGTTGACCCCAGAGTTGGCCTTGAGCTGAAAATTGAATACTAATAAAGGATCCTAGTCTTGTAAGACAGGAACCTGTTCGCTGGTTTCGCCCCTGCCATAAAAAATTGTATTCTCATAATGGGGAGGAAGAATCTATTAGATAAGACATGTAAATACGATGACAAGTGCGTTTCATAATAAAAAGATGTTATTTAATCTGTGTTTATTAATATTTATTAGGGCTGATTGTTATCAAAGGAGATTGCATAATTGTTATTAAAATTATTATTACATTTCTTTTAACCCATCTACAGATTGTGACCTACTTTATTTATACATTGGGGGCTGTGTTCTAATAAGGGGTCTTAAGAGATTGTATTCTAATAATGGGGAAGAATTAATAGATAAGACATGTAAAGATGACAATTGTTTTCATATTAAACAAGATGTTATTTAATCTGTGTTTATTAATATTTATTATGGGACGTTTTTGATCAAAGGAGATTGCATAATTGTTATTAAAATTATTATTACAGTTATTTTAACCTCAACTACACATTGTGACCTAATTTATTTATACATTGGGGGTGTATTCTAATAAGGGGCCCTAGTCTCGTAAGACGGGAATCTGCTCACGGTCTTTGCACCTGTCATAAAAAATAATATTCTAATAATGGGAAACGATTAATCGATAAAACATGTAATGATGACAAGTGTTTTTATAATAAAAAGATGTTATTTAATCTGTTATTGATATTTATTAGGGTTGTTTCGATTTTTATCAAGGATATAAAAACCTAGTCTTTATACGATTATGTTCTATGCAATCTTTAAGGCTGCATTTAAGCGCTAGCTCGAATTTTTTCAGTAGCTGAATAGCGACATGGAAATTGTAACCTTCAACATTGTACATATAAATGAGTAATTAAGTTAAATAATTAGTTTGCTTTACAATTTATGCTTTAAACGATTTTCACCTTGAGAACGTTAAATTATATGTATATTGATATGGGATGTCATACTTTCTTTAAAAAACAGTAAAATATATTCATAGCCGTAAAACTTATAATACAGATTAACTACTCTTTATTTGTATAGATCAGGGTGGCAAAAAGGTGCTAAAGTAAATTATCGAAAACACCATCAAATCTAGGCAATCCATAATCTCCTGTGTTAAATATTAGTGTGAAGACATTTTCGGCAGTCAAGACTTTTGGGATGGGACGCACTTCCCCTTATGTTGAAAATTAAGGGCTGCGTAATTTAACTTCACTACCAGCATCAACTTCACCGTTTTCATCTTGAGAGGTTATATAGTTTATTAACAATTAAAACAACTATTACCCCGATACTGCTTCATAATAATACTCATTCGATTGTAATTATGCTTTAAAAAATACATGCAGCGAATAAATATGCAATCTTTATTCGCCGATATTATTATTACGAAAATATGGGATTATTATTAAGATTAGCTAATTTTCCCACACCACCTTGAAATACTACATAGGCCTTCAATTCTTCTTCACCCTGAAGCAGTACCGCTATACATCTTTCTTGAGATTATCCAATTCCTGATCAATAGCATGTTTCCTAACACAGCATCTTCAATATAACGGTGTATACGCCGAAAAAATGTCTTGTGTCTTCTTCTTTAAGTTAAAGTTAGATTTTGGCTCTATAGAGCATACAAGCTCTATCTTAGCTGAATTACCTCTGTCAAAAAGGAGTTATAATCAAATTAAGTATACCAGCCTCTTATTAGAACTTCTTTTAATCCTCGAATTTTTACCGACAATGGTCTGCCATGCCATGCTATCACATAACACGGCTTTACGTGTAGGTTCTGTCTCGGCTGAACTGTCCAAAAAGATTTTAGATTTATAAAATGTACGGATATTAGGGTGTTACTACAGAAACAAAAAGTGTACACCACGCATTAATCTACAGCAAGAAATTTACTCTAGGCATGTACATTGCGAGTAACATTTTTTTCGAGTTATGGTAGACTGATCTTTGCGATATGTGATCTTTAAGTAATCACAGTAATAGATACAGCTACATACTAGCGGTTACGGGGTGTTCAGCAAGGGGATTTGGATCTGAGTTCTTAAAAGGAAGACAGTCGCATCTTAAATCATTCACCGTTGTTTTGAAGAAAAGCGATAAACTTCTTCATATAGGCAAAATTTTGCGACGCGAGACTTTCGGCGAATGCTGTTCCGGTGACTCCCAGTCCAACCCTCCCCGATCATATCCTAGATTGTAAGACAGGTGTAGGGCGTCGCAACTTGTTTTCGCCCTTTGTCGTGATCGAAACTTGTTCGTGGGCTTTGGTTTATTGCCGTGGTACCCTTGGCGGAAAATTTGAATTTGTATTATAAGAGGCCTAATGCTAACTTGTAAGACAGGTGTAGGACTGCGCAACTTGCTCTCGGGGCTCTACCCCCTTGTAGAGGCCCCATTAGTGGAAAATTTGAATTCTATTTAAGTCTCTGCAGGTTATGGCTGGAAATATGAATTTGTATTTTAGTAAGGGGCATAATGCTAACTTGCACGACAGATGTAGAACTTACTCTCAGGATTTCGCCCCTTTACCAACAACTTTAATTTGTTTGTAGCGCCATCTATGCGGGGGAAATTTGAACTTGCATTCTAATAAGGGGGCCTAACGCTAACTTGCTTTCGGCGCTTCGCATCTTGGTGGGAAATTTGAATTTGTATATAAGTGTTTACATTCTGATTGCTTATTACGAGAAATTTGAACTTGTATTCTAATAAGGGGGTCTAATGCTAACTTATAAGACAGACATAGGGCTTCGCAATTTGCTTCCGGGTCTTAGCCTGGTCCCTTGTGGGAAATTTGAATTTGTATTTAAGTCTACATTCTGATTGTTTATTACGAGAAATTTGAAATTGTGTTCTAATAAGGGGGCCTAATACTAACTCATAAGACAGGTGTAAGGTCTCGCAACATACTTTCGGGGATTAGCTTATAAGAATACAGCTCCCAAGATATAAATAAATTAGGTCACAATCTGTAAATGGGGTTAAAAATACAATTATGCAATCTCCTTTGATCAAAACGGACCCTAATAAATATTAGTAGACACAGATTAAATAACATCTTGTTTATTATGAAAATACTTGTCATCTTTACATGTATTATCTATTAATTCTTCACCATTATTAGAATACAATTTTTATGAGAGGGCGTAGTCCGCGAACAGATTCCCGTCTTACAAGGTTAGGACCCCTTATTAGAATACAACCCCCAATGTATAAATAAATTAGGTCACAATCTGTAGATGGGGTTAAAAGAAATGTAATAATAATTTTAATAACAATTATGCAATCTCCTTTGACAAAAACGGGACCTAATAAATATTAATTAAACACAGATTAAGTATCATCTTTTATTATGAAAAACACTTGTCATCATCTTTACGTCTTATCTATTAATTATTCCTCCCCATTATTAGAATACAATTTTTTATGAATTTAGCTTCAATTTTCAGCTCAAGGCCAACTCTGGGGTCAACCCCTAGACTAACTCCAAAACCACACCCGAGGTCGATCTCAAGGTCAAAAAGTGAAAGGTGAAGTGTTGTGGTACTAATGGGCTTTAGAAAAAATCTAGAACAGGACTAGAACAAGTTATTTATAATTTACAGCAACAAATACAGGAAATGCAATCAGTAATAGAAAAACTGAACAAAAATCAAAATTATTCTACATGTCAAGGTAAACGAAATAAAAACGAAGAGAAGGAATATTTTACCGATCAAGATGAACTCGTAAGAGAAACAGAATGTGTGACTGCGGGGAGAAAGAAAGCGAATGAAAAAAAGAAACATTAATACGACACCGGAAACACGACCAAATCAACAGCAGTTTAGTCAACGGGCATATATTAAAGTACCAGCGAAGCCACAAAAACCTCCTTCGATAGTTTTGAGTCAAATTAAAGACTACGGCGCCTTGCAAAGGAGCTAAAAGATAAAAAATTGAGTTTAACGCAGTTATGATAAATAACGAGCAAAAAAAACTAAACGTTGAAAGTGAAGAATATAAAAACTGACAAAATGCATCAATTCAGAAAAACTCCGATGGCACTCATATTAAAACAAGCAAACGAGATCTATCGAAGTAATGACAAGAAAACTACATCCGACATGCTAATCGTAGACGACTTAAGACAACAAGGATATAAGATACTAGAAGCAGACAACATTAAAAGTAGAAAGGATAAAGCACCGTTACTATTATTTATGCTTACTTTCAGAAATGATGAAGACATTAAAAGAATCTATGAGATAAATGTGATATTGGATATGAAAACTGAAATAGAAGCTCTACGAAAATCTAACCTAATACCTCAGTGTAAGAGATGTCAAAGTTATGGACACACACAGAACTTCTGCGCACGAGAACCGAGATGTGTAAAATGTGCTGGCAAGCATCACACGAAGGACTGCACAATACAAAAAATTAATCAACCAAAATGCGCTAACTGCGGAGAAGTGCATCCAGCTAGCTACAGAGGATGCAAGGTCGCCAAAAAATTGCAAGAAATAAGGAACAATGCTAACAAAAAGAAACCATCAGAAACAAAAATTCTAAATAATCCTACGTGCAGATGGGAAAAAAAAAGAGTTCCCGCCTCTACCTAAGGCTAAACAAATAGCAGGATGTACACAGAAACAAGAGATAGCGACCAATGAGCTACTACTAAACCTGATGACTAAATTTGAACAACAGGAAAAAAAGTTTGATCAATAAGAAAATATGTTTGAAAAAATCTCAGAGAGATTACTAAATTTTGAAGAAAATAGCGCTAGAGCTACAGCTTCCAAGAAGAAATAATCGATCTAAACGATATTAGAATAAAACCATTATGAATGGAATAACAGAAAAAATATAGTACACAGCAGTGTATGTCAAAGTAAGCGGATTAAATATTAAAGTTGCAGCAATTTATTGCCCCCCAAGATATAACATCAAAAAAGGTGGCTCCTCCATACTATTCAAAGTTTACGACGAAGCTTTATACTAGGAGGCTTAAATTTACTACGGGGTTCACGATTGACCCCAGCTAAAGGAAAAGAGTTGTATGAAGCAGCAAGCGGGATGAATTGTAATTTCCATTTTACGGGTAAACCTACCTATTGGCCACTGATGTAAATTAATAAAATTCCGGACTTGATCGACTTCTTCATCTTTAGGAAGGTATCCATAAACCTCATAGATGTGGAACAGAATTTTTATCTAAGCTGCGATCAATCCTCAGTAATATTAACATTGAATGAAAACCTAATTAAAAAACAATGCAACCCAATACTTCTGTATTATAAGTGTTTTGTAACTCAGATTCGAACTTGGTACCTTACTAGTCTGACACCTTTACCGCTGAGCCATTGAGTAAAACAATATATATTTTTTTAGAACTTGAATTACTCAGTGGGTCAGCGGTAAAGGTGTCAGACTAGTAAGCCAAAGGTATCAAGTTCGAACCTGACAGTAGTCAAGTGCCTGGGAAAAAATTATATATAGCATATTAATTCGACTCAAGTGCGAAAACAGTCCTTCTCAGGACTAAGCCTGATGACGAAAGCAGAATCCGCTTCCGAAACGGTCGCGCTTGAAAACCAAAACTATGGAAATAGGCCGATCAACTCACCTAACCCAAGACTATTTAACAAGCGCACAGATTGGGATGCCTTTAAAGAAGAACTGTATAATACAATTCAGTTCAACGTACCCCTAGTGAATAAAGAACAGCTAGACTAGGAAGCTGCAAAATTTATAATAAATGTCCAACAAACTGCATGGAACAACACGCCAGAGATAAAGAGGAAAACAATCGGTATCAACTACCCTAAAGAAATTAAGCAACTAGTGATCGAAAAAGAAGAGCTAGGAAAAAATGGCAGCAAACCAAAGCACGAGTAAATAAAACTAAGTTAAACCAACTCACCCAGTAACTGAGAAGGGAAGTATAGGAAATAAAAAACGAATCGGTGAACACCTATCTTAGAAACCTTACAAATGATAAAGATTCTGAATATTCTTTATGGAAGACAACGCCACCATTGAGAACCGATAGTGGATGGGCAAGAGAAAATAAGCAAAAAGCAGACGCTTTTAGAAAATTCCTAGAAAATATACTTCAACCTAATGAACAACAAATTCAAAACAAAGCACTTCAAGAAGAAAACGGAACTGAAGAGGAAGAAATACGATACGTTACCCCACAAGAAGTAACAAAAGAAATTAAAAATACAGATCCAAGGAAATCTACAGGATTTGACCTGCTTACAGGGATGGTATTGCAACAGCTGCCAAAAAAACCAATAGTAAAGCTAACAAATTTAATAAACGCAGTGTTCAGGCTGAAATATGTGTCCAGCGTTTGGAAAGTGGCTGAAATATTAATGATACACTAACCTGGAAAACCTCCAAACGAAATGTCATCATATAGACCTATCTTGCTCTTACCAGCTATCTCAAAATTATTCGAAAAGCTGTTTCTCAAAAGGCTCAAGCCAATAATAGGAAGAAAAGGACTAACACCCACACACCAGTTGGGATTCAGAAATCAACATTCCACTATAGATCAATTCCATCGGATAACTAACATAATCGAGAAAAGCCTGGAAAAAAGTATGTTTAGCAGTATTCTTAGATGTCTCAAAGGCATTCGATAAAGTGTGGCATGAAGAACTGAACTACTAATTTTCTAAAGCATTGCCTAAACAATATTCCGAACTATTAAAATCGTATATCGTATATATAAATGCTCGGAACTATGTGAAATCAAAGCAGGGGTACCACAGGGCAATGTCCTGGGCCAGTATTATATCTTCTGTATACCAAAGATGTCCCTACAAGTGACCAAGCAACTACAGCTACCATCGCAGACGATACAGCGATACTAGCGGTAGGAAAACCACTGAAGAAACAACGGAAGTATTACGTCAAACCATATGGACATAAAGATGGAGAGTAAATCTAAATGAAAACAAATCTGTACATATTAATTTTATGAACAAAAAGGACGAATATCTACCGGTAACTTTAAACAATAGTATAGAACCACCTGCCAATACAGCTAAACACCTTGGAATGAATATAAATGTAAAATTACGCTGGAAGGGACACATTAAGAAGAAAAAAGAAGAATTAAATACTAAATACAGGAAGATGTACTGGCTGAAGGGAAGAAAGTCCCAACTGTCAACTTATAATAAATTACTTCTACACAAACAAATCTTAAAACCCGTATGGATATATGGCTGTCAACTGTGGGGATGCGCCAGTAAAACAAACATCAATAAAGTTCAAATATTTCAAAATAAAGTGCTTAGAAACATCATAAATGCACCATGGTACGTCAGAAACAGTAATATCCATAGGGACCTAGGGGTAACAACTGTGTTAGAAGAAATTAAAGTCACCTCCCAGAACCATGAAAACAGTTTACATGACCATGTTAATATAGAGGTTCTACATCTACTTGACACTGGGCAATTAGAGAGAAGACTCAAGAGGACAAAGCCATTTGAGTTAGAGTGATAGTTGGAAGTGACTAGTTGTAATGAATTTTGTACAAAAAAAAAACAAAACAAAACCGGAAAATCTACTCAGTTTTCATCTATTTTTACTCAAAAACATAGACTACCTGCAATTACAACGAATTTGCCCCACCCGAATTTGAAAATTATTTCCAGTTTTTTGCATAAGTGATTTTCTTCTAATTTTGTCACCGAAGCTCTGAGATAATCTCTTATCAAGGTACGGCCGATAGCCGAGCTTAGTGGGGGACCCGGTATATATAACTTTTACAAAGCAAGTATTAAAAATTATACGATTTTGGTGGATTGTTTCAATCGGTGTCTTCAATGATTTTAAATTTCACCGCTTGGATATCTTTATAATTTAGCAAAATGCATTTTACTTACTAAATTTTTTTTCTTGTAAGATGGAATGTAAACTAATTAATGCTACCTTTTCAGCTCTAATATTCTACAACTTCATAGGTGGAAGGCATGTATACCCCATGCCACCCGGTGCTATACCACCACCTTTACCGCGGGCTCCTTAATATTGGTGATCCAATTTTTTGAGCTCGGAAAGCGCTGCCGGCCGCGTTCTTCTTTATTCCTTATGTACTCGCCAACACGCACTTTCCAAGCGGCTAAACTCTTAAAATGATGAGTTCTAAAACAGACGCTATACCCTAGGTGAGTAGGGCGAGACGCCTACTCTCACATCGATTCGTCGATCCGTCCCAAGGATTGGGGGAAATTCATCAATGCCAAAATCCAAACTAAGAACAGCTAGATCTGCCAGGAATAAAATTCTGCCCCAGTCGGATGCCCGGGAGGGCAGGACTCAAGCGACCTCTGTCATCGAAAGTACCAATATCCAAATTCATTACTGCAACATACTTGGTATCAGGTCGAATCTTAATGCTGGTATCAGGTCGAATCTTAATGCTGTTCACCAACACCTTGAACAAGTGCAACCGGACATTTTGTTTCTATCAGAAACACAAGTCTCCCCTTGAAGCACCGATTCGCCTGACCTGCAATTTACCAGATACAACTTCCACTCTAACTTTCGCCTTAAAGCGGAGTATGTGCGTGTACTAAAGACAACGTAGGTTGTAAGAGGAAGTCCACTTTGGAATTTAGTTCAAACATTCTGGGCCCCAATTTGTGAAATTCTACTGTTGTTTGTATAGGTCTCCCAATGATAACGATATTTCAATTTTGGGAGATTTTAATGCCCACAATTCAATTGGCTTCATTTTCATCTACTACTAATCCCGCAGGTCATAGTGCAGAAGCATTTGCTGTCATGTGATCTGAACCAACCAGAATCCCTGACAACCCTAACCATACCCACATCTCCTGGACCTATTCCTTACAACTAACCCACTTGTCTATAAAACAAGAGTCCTTTCCCCACTTGGTCAATCAGACCACTGCCTAATCGAAATAACTTCCTCTGTACCCAATCCTACTGTTACTCCAAAACAGACAGAACTATGTGGTGTTTTAAATCAGCTAACTGAACTGCGAGATTTGTTGCAACCTTCCCTGGCGAGAGAGAGAGGTCTTGCACTTATGCATTATCTCAAAACCATAAACTCTATACCAAATGGAAATCAGATAAATCTATCGAAAATCACGCCAAGTATATTGTCGCAAGGAATAGTTGCAAAAGCATCATCACTAAGGCAAAAAAAGATGTTTGAAGAACGTAAATGCAAAAAATTAGCCTCATGCCCTTGGGGTGGTCGTAAATTTTGGTCATTAGCTAAGGCCATCAGTAAAAACTTTAGTACATCTTCCTTTCCTCGCATGACGTCTCGCGACGGAGCAGTAGATCCTACTGAAAAACCCAACCTCTTTGTCGATTACTTTGCATCAAATTCATGTCTCAATGATTCTGTTAAAACTGTGCCGTCGTCCAAATCTACCCCATACGCGATTAAACCAATCCAGTTTCGTTGCAAGCCCCTGGAATCAATTATCAATAAACTTGACTCAAACAAGGCGACTGGCCCTAACGGTATTTCAGATATCGTCCTTAAAAAATGCTACCCCGAGCTAGTACCTGTATTGTCCAGACTATTTTCGATCTCCATTTCATCTGGATAGCTTCCCTCATCGTGGAATTTGGCAAATGTCCAAGGTATTCCTAAAAAGCGCGACAAAACCGATCCCTCAAACTATCGACCAATAGCTATCACTTCCATTCTGTCGAAAATCATGGAGAAAGCCATCAACCACCAATTTGTTTCGTTCCTCGAGTCCAATAAACTCTTAAACGACCACCAGTATGGGTTCAGACAGTGCAACGGGTGATCTTCTTTCATATGTCACCCAACTTTGGAATAACACATTAGAGAGGTCTGGTGAAACAGTTGTAGTAGTTTAGATATTTCAAAAGCTTTTCACCAGGTTTGGCACAAGTGCCTAGTAGCCAAGCTCACTTCGTTCGGCTTATCCGATACGCTCATCAATTGGATATCCAGCTTTCTTGACAAAAGACGTATATGCGTTGTCGTCGGTGGCTTCTTTTCAAAAGAAACTACTGTTAACGCGGGAGTACCCCAAGGACCAGTGATAGTTCCCACACTTTTCCCGCTGTGTATAAATGACCTGATTTCCTCAACAACTAACCCGATTCACTGTTTTGCAGATGACAGCACTCTACAGGTTTCCCACAACAACAAGTCTAGTCAGGACGTTAAGGTGAAAATGGCAGCCTCAATCAACAGTGACTTTGCACGTGTCCTTGAATAGCGAAGGCATAATCTACTCACGTTCAACGCCGACAAAACGCAGTGTTACCTTGTGTCCGCCAAGAAATGCGAATCATTCCCTGCTGTAAATATGAATGGCTTAGAACTCAAGTTTTAAACTCTATTTCTATGTTAGGGATGTCCGTATCATCGAACCTTTTATGGGTTGACCACCAGTAGAACAGCTGCCCGTAAACTGGACTTTCTGTACAAATCTAAACAGTACTTCACATCGCAACAACTTCTTTTACTGTATAAGGCTCAAATTCGACCTCATCTGTAATATAATTCCCACCTCTGGGTCCGTACTCCCCAATACGCCCTTGATATCGTAAACCGCATCCAAAAAAGAGCTATCATGACCCGTCTCTGATTTTGACCTACAGCCCCTTGAGCATAGAAGAACAGTTTCGGATCTTTCCTTCTATGGCTATTACCATGACAAGTGCCTCCGAAATACACTCCTTAATACCTTCGCAGGCCATCTTCGCTAGGAAGACTCGGTTTGCCCATTCACACCATAATTATGCACTCAAAATTCCATCGTGTCACACTAAACGGGCTCAATTTACATTTTTCCAGGCGACCAAATTGTTCAATGCACTATCCAGTTCCTGTTTTCCTCCAAACTTTGACCTAAGTCATTCATAAACATTTCTCGGCAGCCTAACAATGTCCCTAAACCCTCTCAGTGTTCCTGAGTGTTTTAGCATGTTAAGCAAATTTTAACGTGTTCGGGAATACTATAAGTAAAAAAAAATGGTAATGTCATCAACAAACTCAGGGGTATGATTACCGGGACCATATTAACTTACGTTGTTAGCTGTACGATTAAATTTACTTCAACGGTTGGGTTTGTCAACCGTTGAAAGAAGGATTCGATGCCTGAAACGATCTCTGTTTGCGCCAGGTTTCTCACGTTATCCGAGTTTGCCCCAAAAGTTTAAAATGTACAAGAGACCGGTGTTCTTAACGATTTTTGTTTCATCGGGGAGAATTCCTTTGCTATCCAGGTCCTCGTCTGTATACATGTTGTTTTGCTCCGAGGCGATGCATGCGTTAGACCATCCGCTACTCTCCTGCGTCGATTATCAATAAACCCGGAAAGTAAGCCTCACTCCTTGTTGTACCTCATACATTTCCTGTCTAGTGAAATGGATTTCCAAAGTTAGTTGGTAACTCAGGTGCCTGTAAACTAATGATATTCTTCATAGATACATAAAGAACAAGGCTCACTTTACGAGTCTCTCTCCGTTCTAGTATGAGTAGTGCGAGCATACATCCAGATAATTTGCTTCGTCGTTTTCTTCTGCTGGTGGCATAGCTTGAATGGTTGGGCTGGCTTCCATTTGCGTTATGCGGATTTAATGGTTCGTGTCTTGAAACTTTATGACCGTTCATGACTTGCGAGACAGTTAATGAGATGCTCTCTTGCGGGTCGGTTATGAGCAATGCCTTAAATTCGCACTGTGACATCTGGTCCAAGCTGGTGGTGAAAAATCGGTTCCGTGCAAAAGCTGCCTTCTGTCATCTCCTTCAATGCAATTATAGTGGTTTTTCCTGTTGCCTTTTAACGATGCGCCTGATTGAGGAAACAATTATCGCTTCTATTACAGTAACACTCATAGAACTAGTATACGGCGTCCGTCGACTAAAATACCCTCACGTAAGCGCACTTCTCTGTGATTCCGGCGTGTTGTAGATTCGGAAAATCGGGCTATTGCAGCCATATAAGGCATCAATACGGCTTTTAATTATCACCAATCCTAAAACCTCTGTAGGGGATAAACCCGATGTATTGACATATTGGATATAGTCGGTCAGAATGTCGTCTTCTAAGTTAAACACTGTTCTTTCACCAACTCATTCGCACTACCATTTTTTGGAACGCTTCACGGCTTTCCTCGGACATCATAAATAACCCAGGTTTTCTGAGAAGTTGAAGAAATGTGGAAGTATGTTTTCAATTCTTCGGTTTGGGTAACGTACTTAAGGTCACAGGTAAAATGTTCGGAAGGTTTGTCAATTTCATCCTATTGCACGTTAGCGTAGCAATCTTTGTTCACGTCGCAATCCTTTAGGATTTTATGCGGACGGATTCTTTATTATTTCCTTTAATATAAACACGCAATCGTGCGGCTTGTTGTTGTGTGCTAACGCCAAGTTTTACAATTCTTCCTAGTTAAATCAGTTATGTAACTTACTGGAGAGTGTCAAAGTATATGCACGCGCGCCCCGCACACTACACACGTTTAATTAATATCGCTATCGTTTAAGCACTGTAACGTTTGCAACGTCACAAAATGTATTTTTACTCCACATTGTAACGTTTGCCTAAATATACGTAATACCAAAGAGGATACCGCCACCTTTTCTTCAGGTGTTTGCTCTTTTGGTTAAACATACGAAGGTCCGGCGCGAAGACTGGTGCCTTAAGATAAGCACATAGTATCGGTTTACTACTATTTACGGCTATTACTTCATTGAACTACATTTATTTTAAAGGTAGTTCGTAGGGTAGTTTCCCAACGCTGTATGTATTCACCACCAGATGACGGTGAGCGCAGGGTAGCCACCTAGTGCCATAGTTTCTAACATCCGGGCTAAAGTATATTTCAGGGCAGCAGCAGAGTAATCGCATTAGTCCCCGTCGACTAAACTATAACTTTTCCCTCGTCTATCGACAACAGTCTCTCCTAGAAAGTGCTCGGGTATATACAGTCGTCAATTAGGAAGGTTAATAATGAAAAGAACATTAGCCTAGTAAAGAATTTTCTATACAACCATAACGACATGAATACACTACCGATAACATACAATTAAAAGTCCCTTTCAAAATAGCGCCAAGAAAGAAACAAGTATAAATTTTTCTAACCACGTTCGTGCATGAACCAATTTGCTGTTATTTACCACTGTAAATCAGGTGGTATTTAGTCAAAACTCAGAACTTTAAAAAGTAGACGCTGTTTAATTGGTTTTTTAAATCTCTAATTAAGCTCTTCAATTAACCGCCGCGAACGACCGGATAATTATACCCAGGGTCCTTCATACAACAGCAGCGCCTTCGAAGAAAAGTTTCTGCTTAGTTGTTCCTTTTGAAGCTATTATTTACTTGTGTATGTAATTAATTATTTTGTTAGTAAATTAAATATCTTAAGTTGAAATATTTCGTCTAAGTTTAGAATTGTAAATTATAGAAAATATATGTATAAAACCATTTCTGGTGTATTCATCAGTGTAACAAAGATGTATCGAATCATTTAATCGAACCACTTCCAAATCTCTGACGTTAGCGCTAAAATTGAGGTAAAAAGAATTAAAAACTACTTAGTAATAATATAGCGTTATATTAATGACATTTGCAAATAAAACCAACAGCCGGAAATGTTAGTCATTTACGCATGGCTATCGTTCATGTTTCCAGAGGTATATGTTACATCGTAAAGGTTAGCAGAGCTAGTATTTACTCTAACAGTTATTCATCAAGTTAATTAGGCTGAGTTAGTCAGTTGTGTAACAAAAAATTGTTGCCGTTTAAGCCATGTTCGTGCTGGTTGCACGTTAACTAAAATATTAAAATTTGGTTAAACGCTCCTATTTTACATAGAAATTTACTTACCTACGTATTCTACATTCATACATTATGTTTGGTTTATTTTTAATAACTGAAAACAATTATGTGCCAGTGTTATAACTGCTGTCAGTAATTTAAGAACCTGGTGGTTCAGTTATAGCTAAAGTTGTTAGTTAATTTTCTGCTACTAAATTACATTCACCTTAACTAATGTTCTGTACAAAGTAGTTTAATGTAGATTTGGGCATATTTTGATATTAACTTTCACTTAAGCAGAAACTTGGTGCAATTATAATTTTCTTATCTTTCTTGTTTAACATTTTCGAACATACAGTCTCCCATTTCGACTACATCTTTTCAAGATGTTGCACTGTTTTTGGTCCTATGTAGCTATAGATACTCGACTCCACGAAAATTACGATTGCAGTTATTGCACTTTTGTTGCGGATGACTGTGGTAGCGCGGGCAAGTAATATTGTAATGGCAGTTTTTCATGAATAGGTTTGAAACGGTCCTCCATAGTTATCGTGGTCTTTCAAAGTAAACTGTTTTGCCCAAACGATGGTTGTACACGACTATTATGTAATGCACTAAGAAATCTTAAAACGTCTAATATGTCCAATGATTCCACCATTTCTCAAAGCCACGAAGGAAGCTACATATCTCGCTGGTTTTTACAATTAGGTGTAAAACCTCTGGCGTGAAGACTTCACTGGGAGTTATTGCCATAATGTGACGTTTGACGAGGGATATGCCGTCTTCGTTATTGACAGTAGACATATTCTTTTTTTTTCTGCAGCATTCCTTGAAACTGACTCATGTAAGTACCTTAGCTTTCGGCAGATCGATTAAGCCTTCAATGCATAGTTCGAGAAGGACATGTTACTCTGCAATACTTTCTTCAGCGTTGTAAGCATCGCGTTCGTTATTGGTTGGTCGGTTCCTCGGAACGAAAAGCCTAGAGGTTTGTGAGGGAGTTAGCTTCTCGTTACCAATAAGCATACTGATACGGTCATCTGTTCTACGGTTTGCTGTAACGTACAGTACTAAATCTTGTAACGATATGTGTAATAAAAACGTACTAGGTATTGCGCATTTAGCTACGCGAACCGTTCCTGGTCACGTGATGTATCATTTAGCTTTACACCAAGAACTTTGTTATTGAGGATAATTTTTTAATGACACGCTCACATTCAGACAGAATTTTGAATCTTGCTGGTCATTCCTTTATATTGCGACGGTAATCATGACGTTTAAACTACGGCTGATTGAACACTTAAAGTTGGTTGGTGTAATCCTGCAGATGAGGTAACCACTAATTGCATGTGGTTAAAACAGGCAACATCTTCGTCTGTTAGTGAAGCTTCCTCCTATGTAGTTATCCATAAAGTGGGTACGATAAACCACGGTTTTATTTTTAGAAAGCCAACCGAACTGGAAGCTTGAACTGTACAGACGTGATAAAGTTTACATGTAACGCACTACTGAAGACAAAATTAACTGAATCAAGTTTTTATAGCAGTGAAAGGTGAGCGTCGTTACCCTTTTTATTTCTAATAAGTGAAAGTTCAGAGCATTCTCCAGCGACGTTGCTGATTTGACTTCTAATGAGTGAAAAGTCCCTAATCTCAAACAACTTTTTGTAACGCTACGAAGTGCCAGTTTTCTGAAATTTCGGGGCCTCGAATCCTGTAATTCTTTCGGCAAACTCTGGAATGAAGCTTGCCGGCAAACGCAAAGGCCTCAAATGAAAGGCAGATAAATATGCTATCATTGTGCCTTACTAGTAACAAAATGGCGTCAATTCGGGTCCACCAGGAAGCGACGAAGATAAAGGCGAAATTCCCCTTTTTCGACCGTGGGAATGTTCTCAAAGCAGATATGGTAAAAATTATCCAAACGCACCTTGTTTTACACAAAAAGACCTTTTGAGACATGAATTCACTTTTGGTGTACGAGGAAAATGGCGAAGCTAGGACAGTATAAACATACGAAGACCTCATATTCGAATTTGAGGTTATTACTCGTACGCACACGGCCATATAGTGTTCAAACAGTCGCCATTTACTTTTCTACTCATTTACTGGAGCAGAATTACTAAATGAGAAATAAGAATGGGTTTTAGAAGTTAAGTATAGCATCCCACCCTCCCACACTCCTCATTCCAAACGTAGTACATTATCCTTTTTCACCAAAGCGTCACGTAAACAATAATGTACCAACGTCTCATCTAAATAACGAGAGTTTTCAAAATTGTTCCACGATAAACATAGACAGAAGTGCGATCGTTTGTATGCATTGCGGGACGTCGCCCCAAGCAGTCCATTTTGAATTTTACGCTGGTAGCGCGCGGTTACGGAAATAGACTAACTCGTTGCAAACCTGATTGCTCTTCTATTTTATTGTTGGTTAGTAGTTAAACAGCTGCCTTTATGTAATTCCTTGTTACAAGTTAGTGGATATTACTACAACTGTGAAACATTTAAAAGAAGCTAACGTAAATAATCAATCTTTAAATATAAGTTGTTAGCATCATTAAGGCTATTTGTTGGTGACAGGTTGTAGTCGATTATCACGATAGCAGGCTGTGATCTACAAACGGATCGAAAGAGACGTGAAGTTCTACTGCAGATTTCGTAGCATGTTACAAGCGTTAAATGCAGTTATGATTTTAGACAGTATACTAAACACAAGTATTGGAAGAAAGCACTTGGATTTGCAAGAAATTGATAAAAGCGAAAAAGTTACAGTGCGTGAATTACGGAGGTACGTTAACATTTATTTTATTTATGTAAACAGCAGGTGATCGAGATTGTGAACTCTTTTGAACTTGGCTGGAGCAGCATTTCCCTTGGGATACTTCGACCTGTAACCACCTCACATCTAGGGCAATAGGTGCTTGGCGGAGACGGCACGATAAACTATGATCAACTTCGCACCGTTTGGCAAACTACTGTTCAGCAAATGATCGGCAAAGCCTTTGGAGAAGTACACCCTTTAAAGAAAATAAGACAACTACACTCCAGTCCATGACCGGTATTATAAGAGTTCCAGACAACACCAATCAACTGTTATGGAGAATTCTATACTCCATGAATAGCACCGACGAACTGGCGACGTACCTTAGCTATGAGCTTGCGTCTAAGCCACCAGCTCTTTAGACTAAGGTGGTGGAATACGGTAAACGGCTAAGTCTGCACTGTTGCAGAAGTTTGAGCATCATTACCGCCGAACGAACCACCATGAAGTAAGTACGGTACATTATAATATTTTCAATTACTGTCCCTTATGTAGTCTTCTTAAGATTCTGACTATTCAGATATGTTCAGCTGCACTTCCAACGCAGTTGCATTGCGGTCTATAACGGGTACGACGAAATAAAGTCGACAAAAGGGAGAACGAGAACCGCCGTATCTTGAAAAAATTTCCGTCGACGTGGTGTTCAATGAAAGCACCATTGAACAGTTTTTGAAGTTTCTTAAGAAACAGTAGAAACAAATCGAGGTTGATTGCTCTCCTTACCGAACGATTCTGAAAAGTCCACTAAGCGAATGCTGATGTAGACACCCTGATATTTGGTTGTTCGCGAAGACTCTGGTCATCTGCTCGTTTTGCAGTCGTAACGGAGACATATATCTTAATTCTTCTCATTGCTAAAACCGGAGATGGAGAAGATATCAGTTTTGTGAGCGCTGGAACTTGCAAGTCAGACCGACGAATGTACGTGATTAGTGACATCCAATCAACCATCTGTGATCAAGACTCACACCATCATGTTCGTCCACGTCATAACTGGATGCGACACAACATCCGCATTTAAAGGAAACAGAAAATCTGCTCCGCGGAAAATGGTCAAGAACTCTTTGGATGTAAAGAAGCTCGTCCTTATCTTCAACTCTAATAAAAATAAAAAACGGTATACTACGTTTGGGATGAGGGGTGGGGGAGGGGTGGATGCCACCATTAACTTTTAAAACCCCTTCTTATTTCTCATTCAGTAATTCTGTTCCAGAAAATCCGTAGAAAAGTAAATGACGACTTTTTGAACACTCTCTGGACGCAAGTGTACGCGTATCAGTAAAATCTCAAATTCGGATATGCTGCCCTCGTATGTACAAACTGTCATAGCTCCCCTATTATTCGTCGCGCACCAAGAGTGAATACATGCCTGAAAAGGTCTTTTTGGTGCAGAATAAGGTTTGTTTAAATCATTTCTACGATATCAGCTTCGTGAACATGTCCACAGCCGAAAAAGAGAAAAGTCGCCTCTATCTTTTTGAATTTCGCAGTTTTTCGTCTGGACCGGAAGTGACCTCATTTTGTTACTACTACTTTTCTGTCTTTCATTTGAGACAACTCTGGGCACTATAGGCCTTTGCGTTTGCTGTTGATTCCCATTCCAGAGCTTCCAGACAGAATTCCAGGATGCAAGGTCCTGGAAGTCCAGGAAACCGGCACTTTAAATGTGGGGATTTTTGATAAGTTATTTAAGATATCAAGTAGAACAACTGCGCTAATATCTAGCTTTACAAAAATTTGTATTAGGTAAAAACCTAAAGTTAATGAACTAACAGGATTGATACATCTTCTGTCATTTTACTTTACGTTATATTAACTTCCGTCTTAAAATTTTACCGAAATACAAAATTAACTCGAGGTAAACTATTTATTTATGTATTTAATAAAATTAATTATAATTTTTAATTACATATTTACCTTTGAACTTATTCGTTCATAACAAAACTTATAATAATTCCATAATATTTTAGTTAGATTTAAACTAAATTTAAAAATTGTACCAAAAGCGTTACTAAAGAGCAATTATATAATTTTAAGTGTACTTCATCTAGGCTCAAAATTTTAATCTCATTTAGGTGTCTCAGCAATATCCGATTCAAATAAATTATTATTTCAATCCATTTTGATTTCATATGTTTATTTGACACTAGTAGAAAGGCTTCACTTTTCTCCCACCACTTTTAATCGGACGACGTCACAATTAAAATGGGTGGGATGGACATAGCCACGCCCCTTCCCCACAAGACCACGCCCACTTGCTAGCTGAATGGTCCTGTGCAGGCATACCGTACTCGTGTGCGCGTTCTGATTCAGGGCCTAACGGCAGGCCACGTGCCTTGGTTTTTGATTGGTCGTTAGACTTGAGCCTCAGGTTATGTGCTCTGGTTGGAGGCCTAAGGCACGATATTCTGAACGATTGATTTTTTGTTTGCTTTTGGTGCCGTCCAGTGGTACATTTTTAAAACTGATGGATATTCTCTGTAATGAAGGTTGATCGTGGATCCACCTAGTGTATATTTTTAAAAGTAGATGTAGGTCACAGTAATGGTTATGGTAGGAAAAGTCGAAATTTGAAATAGTATTTTAATAAGTAGGGCTCCTGAACTTGGTCCCAGGTCTTCGCCCCTTGTCGGGTCCTCACCCCCTTGTTTACTATGGCAGGAAAACTTGAAATTTGAAATAGTGTTCTAATAATGGGGCCCTTATACTATCTCATAAGACAACTATAGGCCTCCTGAACTTGTTCTTATGTCTTGGCCCCTTGGTTGTGACACCATCTATTGCTGTATTTTTAAAACTAATGAATGTTTTCTGCAATAGAGGATGTCCGTGGCTCTACCTAGTAGTATATTTTAAAAGCAGATTTAACGATTACGGCGGGAAATTTGAAACGGTATTGTAATAATGAGGACCGCATACCATCTCATAAGACACCGTTAGGACTCTTAAACTTGTCAAAGAGTCTTAACCCCGCTGCAGTGTCCCCCTTGATTATTTGTTTGTGGCGCCATCTAGTGGTGTATTTTGTAAAAAGCTAATTGTAGATTTTTGGAACAGGGTCTGATCGTGTGTCCATCTAGCGGTATATTTTAAAGGTAATGGAAGGTTTACAGTTATCTTCTTCAGTAAATGATACTAGATAAAACTTCCAGCTGATTGGTCCTGCGCGCGCATAAAGCCTCAGGCTGAGCGTTCTGAGGGAAGGCCTAAGGGTAGGCAACGTCCCCTGGGTCCTGGTTGGACCTTAGACTCCGCTCAGCCTCCAGGCTGTCTGCTTTGGTTGGAGAATGGCGCTATCTAGTTGTGTATTTAGTAAAAAAGGCGGGAAAACAGTCTCCGTGGCTTCATCTACTGTTTAAGAGTAGATGCAGATTTCTGTAATTATTTTGAAGGGCATGCTTAAACTTTGAAATGCCATTTTAACAATACAGCCCCATATCAACGCATAAGACAGCATTATGCTTCCAAAACTTGTCCTGGAGTCATACATGCATTGCAATTTGAAAGTAGTATTCTAATGCTGGGACTTCATACCAATTTATAGAATACTGCTAAGTCTCCAAAACTTGTCCTAGGGTGTTAGCCCCTGCTGCGCATCAAGGGTTTTCCTCGAGGTCAACTTTCAAATTACGCACGAGAAGACATGTCTAAAACAGTTGCTGCACAAACAGACGAATTACTGTTAAAGAGAACAATTTAAAATGGGATCTGGAAATCTATGGTGTTCAAAGAAGGTTGCAAAAGATGAACTTGAATAAACGCCACACCAGACGACTCAAGAGATTGACGTAACCAATAAAATATGCAATAGTACAAACACTGCAAAGCTAGAAGTAAATAAACAACAGAGTCACGCTGCAAATACGTCCAACAAGCAAGCAAAACAGTGTAGTCTCATCTAATGGAATATTTGTAAAACTAATGAAAGACTCATGCATTTGTAATGGATGTAATTTAAAATTGTAGCTTTCCTCCATAGTAAACAAGGGGGCCCGGCAAGGGGCGAAGACTCGACAAAGGGCGAAGACCCGAGAGCAAGTTCAGGAGTCCATTAGCTGTCTTAAGAAATAGTCTGCGCGTCCCAATTGTTAGAATACTATTTTAAATTTCAAGTTTTCCCCCCATAACAATTGCAGGGACCTACGTCTACTTTTAAAAATAAACCACTATGTGTGGCCACGATCAACCTCTTTTACAGCAAAACATTAATTAGTCCTAGAAATACACCACTACACCACAAACAAACAAACAAAACCAACCAATGAGAATAAAGCGCGCTAGGCCTCCAACCAGAGCAGACAGCCTGGAGGCTGTGCGGAGTCTAAGGTCCACCCATAACCCAGGGGACGTTGCGTACCCTTAGGCCATCCCTCAGAACGCTCAGCCTGAGGCTCTATGCGCGCGCAGGACCAATCAGCTGGAAGCATTATCTAGTATCATTTACTGAAGAAGATAACTGTAATTGTTATCGAAACGTTTAAATTTGAAAAAAATATACGATTTCATATCCAAAATCTAAGTATCTTAATTACAGTAAGACCTCGTTTAACGCTACGTCGATTAACGCGGTTTGTTGAAAACCTTAAAAATGCTTAAAATATAGCCGGATTCAAATTATTGCAGCATTTCATTGATTCGTATACAATCGTATAATACGATTATTCCCGAATATGTACGTAGCATTTTGATTCCCCAGAATTTATGCTTGTTAGGTGCATTTAAGTTTTGTAAGCTATTAAAGAGTGTTCAACATTGTCACGTTCTGCGTAAAACGTAATTAGTTCATGTAGTAATAATAGAGATTATTGTGTCAGAAAATCAAATAAATATTTTTTTATTTAAATTTAAACCTTACTTTCTTTAGATTGTGAAAATGAGTGGTTGTAAAGATAATAAAACAAAAATGACACGAAAAAGCATTTCGCTCGGAATTAAAATGCAAGTGTTGAGGCGATTGGAAAGCGGTGAACGCCAAGTTGACATTGGAAATGTCTACTTTTACAATAAGAACCATTTTAAAAAACAAAGACAATATTAAGTTGTCAGCAACTACTACCACATCGTCTAGTGCAGCAAAGATAACTCGATCAAGAAGCAATATTTTAGAAGAAATGGAAAAACGTCTTCGCATTTGGATTGATGATGAAATCGAACGCAACATGCCGCTAAGTCAAAGAATAATCATGCAAAAGGCCATAAATATTTTTAATCACATTCAAAATGAAAGAGAAGATACGATTGAAAATTTTACAGCTAGCCGAGGTTGGTTCGATAATTTAAACAAAAGAAGCAATCTCCACAACATTCGAATCACCGGAGAAGCAGCGAGTGCAGATACTGCTGCCGCTTCAATTTTTCCTGCAACGTTAAAAGCCATAATAGAAAGAGGAAATTATCCACCAGAATTGGTTTTTAACGTGGATGAAACAGGACTTTTTTGGAAGTGAATGCCAAAGCGCACATTTATAACGCAAGAAAAAAAGCGAGCACCGGGTTTCAAAGCTGCAAAAGACCGTTTCACCTTTCTTCTGGGTTGTAACGCCAATGGCGATTTAAAATTAAAACCTCTACTTGTGTATCATGCCATGAAAGGAGTTCTAAAATCTAGTCTAAGCATCATTTGGGAATTCAATAAGAACTCTTGGATCACAAGAGACATTTTTCAAAATTGGTTTACCACACATTTTTGTCCATATGTAAAACGTGACTGTGAACTAAATAATTCAAGTCACCCCATCAACCTATCGGACTTAAACACTTGCGTTCCGGTGGAAATAGTTTTCCTACCACCCAACACTACGTCGGTAATTCAGCCAATGGACCATGGAGTTATTGCAAATTTGAAGGCACATTACCTTCGTCGCACATTTCAACAACTTATTGATAAAACAGAAGGTGGAGATAAAGAAACAATTTTGCAATTTTGGAAAAAATACATCCTGGATGCCATAGGCAATATCGACGTCGCTTGGCAAGAATTAACTAAAAAGTGTGGAAGAAGATATGACCGGAGGTATCCGAGGATAATCAACGAGAAGAGTATATTGTTGGTCAAACTGTCAATCTAGTCGAAACAGCAAGACTAGGAGATGCAAATGAGCAGGATATTGAGGAGCTACTGCAGGTTTCTGGTGAAGGCCTTACCAACGACGACCTTCAGGAACTGGCAGAATAATGAATTGAAGAAGGCAAAAACAGTGGTTCTGAAGACGGTGAACCAAAATAAATTGCTATAGATTTTCTTAAAAAAAGTTTGGAAACGATAACCGAAATAATAGATCAAATTGTAGCGAATGACGCAACTTTTGACAGGAGTGCAAAAGCAAGAAGAGGAGTTTTGGATGCGATCGCCTGATACCGACATTTGCTTAATGAAAGAAAAAGAAAGCGAGCGACAAATGACTCTAGACGATTTCTTCGCCAAAAAATCAACAATATCAGAAGAGCCAGGACCTTCATCACAAATATAAACTTTATATAGATTTGTGCAAATGCTTGTGTTATATAAAAGATTATATAAAATGCAAATTACTAGTATTACACTTTAAGATTAAACTAAAATTTGTTTATTTTTGGTCGCATATTCTCGTTTCCCTATTTACTATGTGTTAAAATGA